>SNQJ01S0014538.1:96476-120057 GCA_010110895.2 Picea sitchensis | reverse complement strand
AACAAGTTCGAGTAGACACACCTCACAGGGTTGCTTCAACCTCTACCAATTCCAGAGAAGAAATGGGAGAGCATTTCTATGGATTTCATTACAGGGATTCCTCGAGTGCAGAGACGCCACTGCCTATTTGTGGTGGTCGACAGGCTGACCAAGTTTGCACATTTATTTTCCATACCCACGTAATACAAGGCCATATAGGTAGAAGAGTTGTTTTTCAGAGAGGTATTCGGGTTGCATGGTTTACCCAGGCATATATTCAGTGACAGAGATGGGCGCTTCATCAATGCATTTTGGCAAGAGATTTTTTGGTTGGCAGACACAGAGCTAGCTACGAGTACCAACTACCACCCATAGACAGATGGACAGACAAATATCGTCAACAAATGGGTGGAGGGATATCTGAGGAACTATGTGGGAGGGAAACATCACACATTGGTGAGATGTTTGCACATGGGTGAGTATTGCTACAACACGACTTACCATATGTCTATCAGGATGTCACAATTCAGAGCATTGTATGGATACGATGCACCTTCTTTTGTGGATACTGTGTTTGGGGATAACATGGTCTCGTGGGCCAAATACTGGGTGGAGGAGAGCCAAAGGATTCTGAAGTCAGTGAGGGAAAACTTGTAGACAACTCAGAACCAACAGAATATCTATGCAAACATGAAGAGAGTCAAGTGCATTTTTGAGGTAGGGCATTTGATTTTTCTGCGATTGCATCCATACAGACAATCCTCCTTAAAGAGGAGCGGAGCACATAAGCTGAAGCCAAAATTTTATGGGCCATACAGAGTCATCAGGAGGGTGGGTGAGGTGGCATACGAGCTAGATCTACTGGAGGGTAGCAAGATTCATAACGTCTTTCACGTTTCTTTCCTTAAAAGGGCAGTGGGACAAAAGGTCAACATTTCAAAGGAATTACTAGCCTTGGATGAGGAGGGCCAGTTGCAGCTAGTACCAGAGGAGGTGCTCGAGCAGAGAGAGCGCAGGTTGAGGAGCAGGGTCATCAGAGAGTGTTTGGCTAGATGGAGGGGACTTCCAGTAGAGGATGCCACATGGGAGGAGGAGCATATTTTGCAGCACCCAAGAATGATGTTGCTTGAGGACAAACAATCTCGGGAAGGGAGGACTGTGATGTCCTGTTCCCAAGAGTAGGCTAGCAGGGAGTGACTTAGTAGTCTATTTTTTCCCGTAGACTATAGCCAGACACAAACAAGGAGCAAGAGGATAAATAAGGGTGATTTGATGGCTGAACGAAGAATTAAGCCAAAAAGCATAGGAAAAGTCACTTAAGCCTAAGTCAATGAAGAAATAGAACAAAAAGGTGTTAAAGGGGGACTTGATTAATTAATTACTCACCTTAGGAGGAAAAACACCTAGCTTAAGTGATGTCAATGGTGAATTAGATCGAGAAGAGTATAAAGGGAGGAATTCGACCTAATTCCTCATTATGTTATGATTTGATGTTGAGATATTTGCAGAGGAGGAGGAAATCGAACCCCTTGTTTTGTGGATTTCTAGAGGAAACCACCACCATTGATTGGTTTCGGTGTTGAGAGACACACCCTAGCCTATCTGAGATACCATCCATCTATTTCATCGTGCATTACAGGTATCCAATTCAGTGATTGCGCAGCTCAGCCTGTGAGGGCGCAGGGGTTAGAGAGAGGGTTTGTGCGGCCGCTTGAGACAATTCAATATTTGGCCAATTCTTTCCGACCCATTAGAGATCTAGCCAGGGCACACCTATTGAGCCACCCGTCATTAGTTTCCGACGGTGGAATCTCCCGAAAAGCGAAAAATAGTAATTTAGGGCGCAACTCTTGAGAAAGTACATTTGGGGTTCCAGGGGGTATTTCATAGCAGATCTGAGGAGACCCTTCCCACCCAATACAGAGAAGACCATCAAGATCGTTCCAAAGTCATACATCGTCAAATTCTGCCGGTGGGATCACTAGAGCATACTCCCACAACCCATGAGGTGCGAAAACCCCCAGTGGGTGACATCTGAAGCTTCAAAGGTTGAGTCTTCAGTCCGACAGTCATTAGGATCAGCCTAGAGGCCAGGGCGCTTCTTTTGAGATAGTTTCCAGCTCATTCCGACAAGTATCGCTATCAGGGCGAGTTTTCCAGATTCTGCAGCAGTTACCGTGAGCTTTCAGACTACTTTTTGCCGATCTATCCGTGCATGCGTAGACCGACATTCATTCATCTGATCACGGGTATTTCTTGTTAGTTGATTTGTATTCCAGTGACGATCCACGAGATCTAACTGACGATTAGTATATATGCTTCCAACTTGTTATTGTATTTCCTTCTTTTTCCTCAATATATATATATATATATATATATCAGTGAGTTGTGTTATCCTTCTTTCGCATGCATTATCTTTATACTGCTAAAACACTTAATGAATTGAAACACACATGCGAAAATCACCAAGCATGTTCACACATTAATTCAATTGCATTCAAAAACCCCGAGAGTATCAAATTTCAGTGGAAAAACTGTAGTTCAGCTGTAGATATCCAGATCAACTGGATCATGGATATTTCATTGGGTCTGGTTTTGAATTAAATGCGGAAAATGATACTTTAATGTGGTCTTGGAATACCAAAGGAGGCCATGTAAATGCAAAACAAGCTTATGAGGTACAAACACTGGATGACACTGAGGGCTATCAAGTGTTTTGGTACATAGATCTTTGGAAGTGGCAGATACCATTAAAAGTTAACTTATTTTGCTGGTTAATGTTTGAAAATAAAATTCTCACCTGGGAAAATTTGACAAAAAGAGGGATGAATGGACCTAGCAGATGCGTCTTGTGTGGTGATAAGGAGGAGACATTGAATCACCTGTTGGTTGAGTGCCATTTCACCAAAGATATATGGATTTCCACCATGAAGGAACTAAAACAAAAAAAAAATTGGGGCAGAGGACAGCTTAGTGAGTGTTTCTAGAATTGGATAAAGAAGATGGAATTCTAGAAAGAAGTTCCTTGTTATATTTGCTGGGAGATTTGAAAGCACAAGAATTTGGCTATATTTGAGGATCAATCGCCTTCTCTGGCCAGGGTTTGCAACAAAATTTTACAAGACCTGGGTGAAATCAAATACTCAAAAAATATTCAGCCTATTAAGATTGCTAGGCCTCCTTTGTTAGATTGGAACCTGGCAGTGGGTTTCTTTGATGGGGCTTCACAATGTGAGGGCACAAAATGTGGTGTTGGAGCAATTTTAAAATGTCCAGAATTGGGTACTTTCAGCCTTAAGATGAATTGTGGCACTGGAACCAATACCAGGGGTGAACTATTAGCATTGTGGTGTATTTTATATTTTGCATATTTAAAAAAGGTTAAAAGATTACAATTGGTATGAGACTCGAAGATTATTATTGATTGGTTTTCTCATGAAAACAATCTACATGTGGTTTCTCTTCAGCCTTGGATGACAAAAAATCGAGTGTTGAGCAGGAAGTTTCAACAATTAAAAGCACAACACATATATAAAGAATTTAATTAGAAAGTTGATCAGTTATCTAAGCAAACTGTGCAGCTTGAAGAATGTGTGATTTATCATACAATAAGTACAGGACAAAAAGCTTCGAAAGAATGTCAATCATATAATCTATTTATACAACAAAATTGAAGGTTATGTTTTTTTTTTGTCATTTTGAAACCAAATATGTAAATAAAATGCATTTATACCTTCAGGGTATGGCTATGTAATAAAGAGAATTACACTAGCTAAAAAGAAAATAAAATTTTGGTATGGCTATGTAATAAAGAGAATTACACTGGCTAAAAAGAAAATAAAATTTTGTAAAAGATTTTTTATATTCACTAATATAAATACTACTTTTTCTATATTGAAAAAAAAAAACCTTAAATTTTAAGATTACGTTTTACTTAATTAATAAAAAAAATAACATGCAATAAAATGATAAAACTTTAAAATTAAATTAACATTATATGATATATGATGGGACAATCAACTTTAACTTTAATAATACTCCTTAAATTCCAAATTACTTTATTAAAATAGAACATACCAAATTATTTAGACATCTTCATTCGNAAAATAAATAACTCTAAAATAAAATATTAAAGCTACTTATAGTGATTCACTTTTATACTTGAAGTGAAATACACTTTACAATTTTAGCATGAACTTAAAAAAAAAAAAGTAACAAAAGAGAGACTTGAAATTCTAGCAAAACATATTGTAATGTTTAGAAGGAGGATTGGGGGTGTTGTTGTTGCTGTGGTGGAAGACGGCCTTGGAGAGCGTACTAAAAAAAACCTCTTTTCACACAAGAAAAAAAATTCACTTCTTGATGACAACAAGGGTTAGATCTCGATTAGCTTACTCAGAAGATGCATCTTTTCCTATCTGTTTCTGATTTTCTGAGATCGCACAAGGCGTAGGGAAAAGAGAATACATAGATCTAAAAGAGTAGCAACCTGGAAATAAAAAAAATACAAAACCGAAATAAAACCAATATACTTCTCTGCAAAAAATTTAAAAAATGTGTATTCAAACTTTATACCACCGGATTTGACTGTAATGGGTGTATCTTGGGCAAACAGAAACCTTTTCGAGTGAAACGAAAAGTATTCCTAAATGAAACAAGTGCTTTAGACGTAATGGAACAGTCCTGTCAGTGCATAAATGTACAGAAATGAGAGAAAATGGAGATGAGGAAACTCGGCTTCACGATCTCGATCTACAACAGGAGCGGGTCTTCAAACATGCTCTGATACCATGTTCGACAACACAGGTATTCCAACAGAGGACGAACACCTTCAGTAACCACTCATATAACCAGATCAAAGATCAACACACCAATGTTTTCACGTGGTAAATCCTCTATGGGGAAACATCCACGACCCCAGCCAACACAGCCACTTCCAACAGTTTATTAATGCAAAGAAAAAGATTACAGAGATATTTTACAAGAGAGTTTCTCACAATCGATCATCGACAAATGACCCTCCATGCTGTTTAAATAGATATCTTGGACCAATCGGGTGTTAAGCCATAAATCAATGGTCATTAAGATCGAGGAGAGTATGAATCGTCAGATAACTCTATGTCGAGAACATATCGTGACCATCAAATTTCCTAACTACAAATGCATACTAATGCATACTAAAGAAACACACTTTTACCTAACGACACAATAGACCAAGTAGATCTTAACTAACTCCTAAGTGTCTAAATATCCTAACATCAGAGAGATTTTGAGTCAGTATGAGCTAGCGTTTGGGTCGATACCACTAGGGAGACCACTAGATAGGGGATTTGAGCACACGATCGAGTTGGAGGCAAGGGCTACACCAGTGATCACCGCACCCTATAGGCACCCCAAGAGATTCAAGGACGAGATTGAGAAAGCAATCAAAGAATTGCTTGTGATGGGGCACATCAGGCCAAACACGAGTCCTTTTGCCTTTTCATTTGTTCTGGTATTGAAGAAGGATGGAAGATTGCAGATGTGCATTGATTACAAAACTCTCAACAAGAAAACAATCAAGACTAGGTACCCCATTTTATGCATAGATGAGTTGATCAACGAGTTGCACGGGGTATTTTTATTCACCAATATTGATCCGCGGTCAGGATATCAGCAGATCGACATCAGGGAGCAAGAAATAGAGAAGACAACATTCAGATTCCATTTCAGACATTGTGAGTTCTTGGTCATGTCGTTTGGGTTGACCAATGCACCTGACACTTTCTAGTTTTGCATGAACCACATATTCATAGGGAATTCGAGGAAATACCTTTTGGTATTCTTTGATGATATATTTATCTACAACAGGACGTGGGATGAGAATTTGACACATTTGAAGGAGGTATTGGGCATTATGCAGGCACAGTCATTAGATGCCAAGAAATACAAATGTGAGTTTGGCATGAGAGAACTACTGTACTTGGGGCACATCATTAGTGAGCAGGGAGTACAGGTTCACCAGGAGAAGATCAAGGCCATTTTGGATTGGCCAACACCCAAGAACCTCATAGAGTTGAAGGGATTCTTTGGGTTATGCAGTTACTATAGGTGGTTCGTTAAGGTCTTTTCACAGTTGGGAACACCACTCATAGTATTGACCAATAAGGGCACCTTTTATTGGACAGAGGAGTCACATCATACATTTGATAAAATGAAGGAGGTTATGAGCACATGCCCTATTCTAGCCCTTCCAGACTTCTCGCAGTCGTTTGTCTTAGAGTGCGACACATCAGGGGTGGGGATTGGAGAAATTTTGATGCAGGGAGGCCATCCCATTGTATTCGAGAGCAGGAAGCTCAACGAGTCAGAATGGATCTATTCTATTTACGACAAGGAAATGGTAGAAATAATGCATGCCTTAACCAAATTTAGGAAGTATCTGGTAGGTAGTAGATTTGTAGTGAAGACTAATCACAATAGTCTCAAGTATTTTCTGGATCAAAAAGACCTCAATGAGAGACACCATTAGTGGGTCTCGAAGATCCAAGCCTTTGACTTTGACATTGATTATGTCAAGGGAAAGAGGAACGTCGTAGTAGATGCCTTGTCTAGGAGGCCACCAGGGTGTTCGATGATGGACATTTGAATAGATTGGAAAGCACATTTGTTGGTAGAATACTCCAAAAACAAATTTGTTTGTGAGGTGATGGATGGACATGTGGTGGATGATAGGTACCAGGTTCTAGATGAAGTCATTTTATACAAGGACCATATCTACTTAGTTCCAAAATCTACCCTTAAGGGGAAAATTCTGAAGATGTATCATGATTCGCCTACAACAGGACATCAACAATACTTCAAATCGTATAGGCAGATCAGGGAGAGATTCTCATGGAAGGTTCTCAAGGATGATGTATTGAAACACATCTAGGACTGCATGACTTGTCAACAGAACAAGTTTGATTAGACACGACCCGCAGGGTTACTTAATCCTTTACCCATTCCAGAGCATAAATGAGAGAGCATTTCTATGGATTTCATTACAAGCCTTCCTCGAGTGAAGGGAATGGAATGTATATTTGTGGTGGTCAACAGGCTGACCAAGTTTGCACATTTCTTTTCCATACCCACATACTACAAGGCCATATAAGTAGCAGATTTTTTTTTCATAGAGGTATTCAAGTTGCATGGTTTACCCAGGTAGATATTCAGTGACAGGGATGGGCACTTCGTCGACGCGTTTTGGCAGGAATTTTTTTGATTGGCAGGCATAGAGCTAGCTACGAGTACCAACTACCACCCACAGAAAAATGGACAGACATAGATCGTCAACAAATGGGTGGAGGGATATCTGAGGAACTATGTGGGAGGGCAGAAATGCACATGGGCGAGATGGTTTCACATGGGTGAGTATTGCTACAACACCACTTACCATATGTCTATCAGGATGTCACCATTCAGATCATTGTATGGATACGATGCACCCTCTTTTGTGGAGACTGTGTTTGGGGATAGTAGGGTCCCGAGGGACAAAGATTGGGTGGAGGAGAGCCAGAGGATTCTATAGGCAGTGAGGGAAAAATTGCACACAAGTCAAAACCAATAGAAGATCTATGTAGACAAGTAAAGAGTTGAGCGCAGTTTTGAGGTAGGGGATTTGGTTTTTCTATGATTACAACCATACAAACAGTCCTCCTTGAAGAGGAGTGGAGCATAGAAGCTGAAGCCAAAATTTTAAGGGCCATACAGAGTCATCAGGAGGGTAGGCAATGTGGCATACGAGCTAGAGCTACCAGAGGGTAGAAAGATTCATAACGTCTTTCGCGTTTCTTGCCTTAAAAGGGCAGTGGGACAACATGTCATTAGTTCAGAGGAGTTACCACCCTTGGATGAGGAGGACCAGTTGGAGCTAGTACCGGAAGAGGTGCTCGAGTAGAGAGAACACAAGTTGTGGAGAAAGGTCATCAAGGAGTGCTTGGTTAGATGGAGGGGACTTCCAATAGAGGATGCCACATGGGAGGGGGAGCATATTTTGCAGCACCCAGGATTGATGTTGCTTGAGAACAAACAATATCGGGAAGGAAGGACTGTCATGTCCTGTTCCCAAGAGTAGGCCAATAGGGAGTGACTAGTAGTCTATTTGTTCCCGTAGACTATAGTCAGGAACAAACATGGAGCAAGAGGAGAAATAAGGTTGATTTGATGGACAAACAAAGAATTAATCCAAAAAGCATAGGAAATGTCACTTAAGCCTAAGTCAATGAAGAAATAGAACAAAAAGGTGTTAAAGGGGAACTTAATTAATTAATTACTCACCTTAGGAGGAAAAGTGCCTAGCTTAAGTGATTTCAATGGTGAATTAGATCAAGAAGAGTATAAAGGGAGGAATTCGACCTAATTCCACATTATGCTATGATTTGATGTTGAGATATTTGCAGAGGAGGAGGAAATCGACCCCCTTGTTGTTTTGTGGATTTCTGGAGGAAACCACCACCATTGATCAGTTTTAGTGTTGAGAGACACACCCTAGCCTATCGAAGATACTATCCAAGTATTTCATCGTGCATTACAGGTATATAGTTCAGTGATTGTGCAACTCAGCGAGTGAGGGCGCAAGGGTTAGAGAGAGGGTTTGTGCAGCTGCTTGAGACAATTCAGTATTTGGTTGATTCCTTCCAACCCATTAGAGAGCTAGTCAGGGCACACCTATTGAGACACATGTCGTCAATTTCTGACAATGGAATCTATCGGAAAGAAGAAAAAAAACATTTATGACGCAACTCTTGAGGAAGTACATTTGGGGTTCTAGGGGGTATTTTGTAGAAGATCTGAGGAAACCCTTCCGACCCATTACATAAGAGACCAGGATGATCGTTCTGAGTCATACATCATCAGATTCCATTGGTGGGATCACTAGGGCG
Organism: Picea sitchensis; assembly: GCA_010110895.2. Classification (NCBI taxonomy): domain Eukaryota; kingdom Viridiplantae; phylum Streptophyta; class Pinopsida; order Pinales; family Pinaceae; genus Picea; species Picea sitchensis. Next base: position 111,175 of record SNQJ01S0014538.1, on the reverse strand, counting down.
CACTCCCACGGTTTATGAGGTGCACAAACCCCCAGGGGGTGACATACGTAGCTTTAAAGGTCAGATATTCAGTCCAACAGTCATCAGGATCAGTTGAGAGGTCAGGGCGCTTCTTTTGAGATAGTTTCCATCTCATTCTGATGGGTGTCTCCGTCAGGGCGAGTTTTCCAGATTTTGCAGCAGTTACCACGAGCTTCCAGACTACTTTTTGTCGATCTATCTGTGCATGCGCATACCAACATTCATTCATCTGATCACATTTATTTCTTGTTAGTTGATTTGTATTCCAATGATGATCCATGAGATCTAACTGACGATTAGTATATCTGCTTCCATCTTATTATTGTATTTCCTTCTTTTTCCTCATTATATATATCAGACATCCATGTTATCCTTCTTTCGTGCATTATCTTTATACGGCTAAAACACTGAATGAATTGAAACACACATGTGAAAATCACCAAGGATGTTCACACATTAACTCAAACGCATTCAAAAACCCCCAGAGTATCAGATTTCAATGGAAAAACCGTAGTTCAACAATAGATATCCAGATGAGCTGGATCATGGATATTTTAGTGGTATCAGAGCCTTCTTCTTGCCAGCATGTGAAGAAGTGCTTCTCATGACCCCACGATTCTGGGAATAGGTGAAGAATACCCAGAGGGTTGAGGACATATTGGGGACGAGTACATTCAGTACAACAGAGGTCATAGCAAAGATAGGAGAGATAGAAATCGAAGGGATTACACCCCCTTCCACACTCAGTCAGATATAGAGCTAGAGATAGAGGACATAGAGCATATCAGTTCAGACACAGAGGCCGATATAGAGGGGACTATGGGTGACAGGCGTGAGACACCCGAGGGCAGGGGGAAAGGCCCTGAGACACATATTGATAGTACACAGACCATGTTGAATGACCTAGCTAGGGGACATAGAGACCTGCTGACCTCCATACAACAGATGAACCTTAGTGCACAAATGCTCCACCATAGCATGAGCACTATAGGTGTCGATGCCATAGGAGGGATGAGTGGTTTAGGAGGACACCGGGGAGGTGGGGCCAGTGGATCCAGAGCATCTTAGAGAGGGGCTAGTCCAAACCCTTCACCAGTCCAAGCTTACACATCGTTTGGGAGGATTCCTCGAACTTTATACCCACTGTTCCAGGCAGGACAATCATTGGGAAAAACTTTGGGACAACCATGGTAGGAAGGAGGACAGTCTAGTCAAGGACAAGTGGTGCCACATGATCTGTTCAGGGAGTACATGAGAGACTACTTGGCACTAGGACCAAAGTTCCATGCATACATCAATTTGATGGACTATTGTTCGATTAGATATCGAAACAGACCCCGAGAGGCAGAGAGAGGCAACAAGAAGACTCACAACATGGATTTCATCAAGAAAGTGGGAAAGATGAACATTTCTACTTTCGACGGATCATCACATTGCTCAGCTTAGGCATGGGTTCAGAATCTTGAAAAATACTTCAAACTTAACCCAATGACAGAGTCAGAAGATATGAGCTTCGTCACATTGCACTTGGAAGGGGAGGCCCACGAGTGGTGGTACCATGGGATGGTGACATTGGGTCAAAACCACATCACCTCATATTTGGAGTTCACTGAGAGGTTGATGGAGAGATTTGACATGAGAGATCCAAAGATCCATTTCATGGCCCTTACACAGTTGAAGCAGACTGGATCAGTTGAGGCATTTATCACAGAGTTATAGCGGGAGGTAGTGGCCATATCAGACATATCAAATCACATACTAGTGATGTTGTTCATCGAGGCATTAACAGAGCCATTGAGGGGATGGATTAAGGCTTTCAAGCCTCATACCTTGCAGGAGGCCATTGTGTGCACAAGAGACATGGGGTACTCAACGATGAAACTGAAAACCTTTACCAAACCCTTTGTACCACAGAGAGACAAGGATCAGAAAAATCCTCAAAGGGAATGGAAGGGTAAGCCCAAGCTGGATGATGACACGAGATGATAGTTGATGAGGAAGAAGCTTTGCTTCTCTTGCATAGACCCTTGGGTCCCAGGGCATAGATGCATGGGAAAGGGACAAATCAACTACATTAAAGTGGAATCAAGTAGTGAGGAGAAGGAGGAGGATATCAGAGCACATGCAAACAATGATTCAGAGGATGAGACCACGCGTGATCCAGAGCAACCTCCAAAGAAACCTCAGATACCGGCAGGGGCACAACCCAAGGAGAGGACAAAAACTCGTAGAGAGGTGAAAGGGGGAACCATAGAAACCCTTTCAGGAGTACCCAGGTACAACACTCTTAGGCTCAAGGGCCTTGTATAAGGGCAGTTCATGGCCGATTTAGTTGATGGTGGGGCCACCCACAATTTCACATATGCATCCTTAGTAGCCAAGAGGGGGTTACGCACTAAGGATTTTGAGGGATTCCACGTAGCAATGGAATATGGATACACTTTGACATGTTTGGACATGATCCCATACCTAGAGGTCAAACTAGGAAACTACACCATGAAAAACACTTTCTATGTAGTTGACCTGTCATATACTGATGCATTATTGGGGGTACAATGGTTATATTCATTGGAGGAGATTGGGTTTGAATATCATACGTTGAACATGATCTTCAAAGATGCCAGTGGATCGAGAGTGGTACTGAGAGGCATGTCTACAGGAGCACCATGAGAAGTATTAGAAAAATGGATGGAGAGGATCTTCCGTCATGGTGATGTGGCCTATGAAGCAAAGTGTTTGATCACCACGTGGAAGGATTTCGAGGGAAGAGAGCAGTACCATCCATAGATAAGAGAGATTCCAAGTCAGTATAAAAAATCCTTGGACATATTACCTTAAAAATCGCCAAAATTTTATACAAACTATACATACATTTTATGATCGCCTATACAAACTATACATACATCATAAAATTGCCAAAAATCGCCCTTCATTGGATAGAGGAGTCACATCATACATTTGATAAAATGAAGGAGGTTATGAGCACATGACCTATTCTATCCCTTCCAGAGTTCTCGCAGTCATTTGTCTTAGAGTGCAACACATCAGGGGCAGGCATTGGAGTAGTTTTGATGCAGGGAGGCCATCCCTTTGTGTTCGAGAGCATGAAGCTCAATGAGTCGGAACGACTCTATTCTATTTACGACAAGGAAATTATAGCAATCATGCATGCCTTAACCAAATTCAAGAAGTATCTGGTAGGTAGCATATTTGTAGTGAACACTGATCACAACAGTCTCAAGTATTTTCTGGATCAGAAAGACCTTAGTGAGAGACAACATCAGTGGGTCTCAAAGATCCAAGCCTTTGAATTTGACATTTATTATGTCAAGGGAAAGAGGAACATTGTAGCAGATGCCTTGTCCAGGAGGCCACCAAGGTGTTCAATGATGGACATTTGCATAGATTGGAAATCACATTTGATGGTAGAATACTCCAAAAACAAATTTGCTTGTGAGGTGATGGATAATAGGTACAAGGTTCTAGATGACGCCATTTTCTACAAGGACTGTATCTACTAAGTTATAGAATCTACTATGAAGGGGAAAATTCTAAAGATGTGTCATGATTCACCTACATCAAGAGATCAGGGGTACTTCAAAACATATAGGCAGATTAGGGAGAGATTCTCATGGAAGGGTATCAAGGATGATGCACTGAAACACATCCGAGACTGCATGACTTGTCATTAGAACAAGTCCGAGTAGACACACCCCGCAGGGTTGCTTCAGCCTCTACCCATTCCAGAGAAGAAATGGGAGAGCATTTCTATGGATTTCATTACAAGGCTTCCTCGAGTGCAGAGACGGGACTGCCTATTTGTGGTGGTCGACAGGCTAACCAAGTTTGCACATTTCTTTTCCATACCCACGTAATACAAGGCCATATAGGTAGAAGAGTTGTTTTTCAGAGAGGTATTCAGGTTGCATGGTTTACCCAGGCATATATTCAGTGACAGGGATGGGCGCTTCATCAACGCATTTTGGCAAGAGATTTTTTGGTTGGCAGACACAGAGCTAGCTACGAGTACCAACTACCACCCATAGACAAATGGACAGACAAAGATCGTCAACAAATGGGTGGAGGGATATCTGAGGAACTATGTGGGAGGGAAACATCGCACATTGGTGAGATGTTTTCACATGGGTGAGTATTGCTACAACATGACTTACCATATGTCTATCAGGATGTCACCATTCAGAGCATTGTATGGATACGATGCACCCTCTTTTGTGGATACTGTGTTTGGGGATAACAGGGTCCCGTGGGCCAAAGACTGGGTAGAGGAGAGCCAGAGGATTCTGCAGGCAGTGAGGGAAAACTTGTAGACAACTCAGAACCAACAGAATATCTATGCAGACATGAAGAGAGTCAAGTGCATTTTTGAGGTAGGGCATTTGGTTTTTCTGCGATTACATCCATACAGACAATCCTCCTTAAAGAGGAGCGGAGCACATAAGCTGAAGCCAAAATTTTATGGGCCATACAGAGTCATCAGGAGGGTGGGTGAGGTGGCATACGAGCTAGAGCTACTGGAGGGTAGCAAGATTCATAACGTCTTTCATGTTTCTTTCCTTAAAAGGGCAGTGGGACAAAAGGTCAACATTTCAAAGAAATTACTAGCCTTGGATGAGGAGGGCCAGTTGTAGCTAGTACCAGAGGAGGTGCTCGAGAAGAGAGAGCGCAGGTTGAGGAGCAGGGTCATCAGGGAGTGCTTGGTTAGATGGAGGCAACTTCTAGTAGAGGATGCCACATGGGAGGAGGAGCATATTTTGTAGCACCCAAGAATGATGTTGCTTGAGGACAAACAATCTCAGGAAGGGAGGACTGTGATGTTCCGTTCCCAAGAGTAGGCCAGCAGGGAGTGACTTAGTAGTCTATTTGTTCCCGTAGACTATAGTCAGACACAAATAGGGAGTAAGAGGATAAATAAGGGTGATTTGATGGCTAAACAAAGAGTTAAGCCAAAAAACATATGAAAAGTCACTTAAGCCTAAGTCAATGAAGAAATAGAACGAAAAGGTGTTAAAGGGGGACTTGATTAATTAATTACTCACCTTAGGAGGAAAAGTGCCTAGCTTAAGTGATGCCAATGGTGAATTAGATTGATAAGAGTATAAAGGGAGGAATTCGACCTAATTCCTCATTATGTTATGATTTGATGTTGAGATATTTGCAGAGGAGGAGGAAATTGACCCCCTTGTTGTTTTGTGGATTTCTGGAGGAAACCACCACCATTAATTGGTTTCAGTGTTGAGAGACACACCCTAGCCTATCTGAGATACCATCCATCTATTTCACCGTGCATTACAGGTATCCAATTTAGTGATTGCGCAGCTCAGCCTGTGAGGGCGCAGGGGTTAGAGAGAGGGTTTGTGCGGCCGCTTGAGACAATTCAATATTTGGCCAATTCTTTCTGACCCATTAGAGATCTAGCCAGGGCACACCTACTGAGCCACCTGTCGTCAGTTTCCGACGGTGGAATCTCCCGAAAAGAGGAAAATAGTAATTTAGGGCACAACTCTTTAGGAAGTACATTCAGGGTCCCAAGGGGTATTTCGTAGCAGATCCGAGGAGACCCTTCCCACCCAATACAGAGAAAACCATCAAGATCGTTCCAAGTCATACATCGTCAAATTCCGTCGGTGGGATCACTAGAACACACTCCCACAACCCATGAGGTGCGAAAACCCCCAGGGGGTGACATCTGAAGCTTCAAAGGTTGAATCTTCAGTCCAAAAGTCATTAGGATCATCCTAGAGTCTAGGGCGCTTCTTTTGAGATAGTTTCCAGCTCATTCCGACGGGTGTCGCCATCAGGGCGAGTTTTCCAGATTCTGCAGCAGTTACCGTGAGCTTTCAGACTACTTTTTGTCGATCTATCCGTCCATGCGCAAACCGACATTCATTCATCTGATCACAGGTATTTCTTGTTATTTGATTTGTATTCCAGTGACGATCCACGAGATCTAACTGCCGATTAGTATATATGCTTCCAACTTATTATTGTATTTCCTTCTTTTTCCTCATTATATATATATATATATATCAGTGAGCTGCATTATCCTTCTTTCGCATGCATTATCTTTATACTGCTAAAACACTTAATGAATTGAAACACACATGCGAAAATCACCAAGCATGTTCACACATTAACTCAAATGCATTCAGAAACCCCGAGAGTATCAAATTTCAATGGAAAAACCGTAGTTCAGTTGTAGATATCCAGATCAGCTGGATCATGGATATTTCATTGGATCCGGTTTTGAATTAAATGGAGAAAATGATACTTTAATGTGGTCTTGGAATACCAAAGGAGGCCATGTAAATGAAAAACAAGCTTATGAGGTACAAATACTGGATGACACTGAGGGTTGTCAAGTGTTTTGGTACATAGATATTTGGAAGTGGCAAATACCATTAAAAGTTAACTTATTCTGTTGGTTAATGTTTGAAAATAAAATTCTCACCTGGGAAAATTTGACAAAAAGAGGGATGAATGGACCTAGCAGATGCATCTTGTGTGGTGATAAGGAGGAGACATTGAATCACCTGTTGGTTGAGTGCCATTTCACCAAAGATATATGGATTTCCACCATAAAGGAACTAAAACAAAAAAAGAATTGGGGTGGAGGATAGCTTAGTGAGTGTTTCTAGAATTGGATAAAGAAGATGGAATTCTGGAAAGAAGTTCCTTGTTATATTTGCTAGGAGATTTGGAAGCACAATAATTTGGTTATATTTGAGGATCAACCGCCTTCTCTGGCCAAGGTTTGCAACAAAATTTTACAAGACCTGGGTGAAATCAAATACTCAAAAAATATTCAGCCTATTAGGATTGCTAGGCCTCCTTTGTTAGATTGGAACCTGGCAGTGGGTTTCTTTGATGGGGCTTCACAATGTGAGGGCACAAAATGTGGTGTTGGAGCAATTTTAAAATGTCTAGAATTGGGTACTTTCAACCTTAAGATGAATTGTGGCACTGGAACCAATACCAGGGGTGAAATATTAGCACTGTGGTGTATTTTATATTTTTCATATTTAAAAAAGGTTAAAAGATTACAATTGGTACGAGACTCGAAGATTATTATTGATTGGTTTTCTCATGAAAACAATGTACATGTGGTTTCTCTTCAGCCTTGGATGACAAAAAATCGAGTGTTGAGCAGGAAGTTTCAACAATTAAAAGCACAACACATATATAAAGAATTTAATAAGGAAGTTGATCAGTTATCTAAGCAAGCAATGCAACTGAGGTGTAATTTATCATGCAATAAGTACAGGACAAAGAGCTTCGAAAGAATGTCAATCATATAATCTATTTATACAACAAAGTTGAAGGTTATGTTTTTTTTTGTCATTTTGAAACCAAATATGTAAATAGAATGCATTTATACCTTCAGGGTATGGCGATGTAATAGAGAGAATTACACTGGCTAAAAAGAAAATAAAATTTTGTAAATGATTTTTTATATTCACTAATATAAATACTACTTTTTTTGTATTGAAAAATAAAACTTAAATTTTAAGATTACGTTTTACTTAATTAATAAAAAAAATAACATGTAATAAAATGATAAAACTTTAAAATTAAATTAACATTATATGATATATGATGGGACAATCAACTTTAACTTTAATAATACTCCTTAAATTCCAAATTACTTTATTAAAATAGAACATACCAAATTATTTAGACATCTTCATTCGGAAATATGCTAGTATTATTTATCCTGTCATATTTTTACTCTACAACCACGGGATCGCAACCCATCTCTCGGTTGGAGAAGAGACTTTGAATGGACGGGAGCATCGGGCGATGGCGAGCGATCTTGGCGCCCTTGGCATTTTTGAACCTGGTTCGGACACTAAATCTCTCCATGGCCAGTAACCTGTCTAGTCGACCTTCCGAATCTCTTCAAACTTCGGTAAACTCCTTGTATATGTGATCAATAGCTACATTTTTCTCGGATATTTTCCTGGCGCCTCTCGGTAGGTTTCATCTGACCCAGCTTGGTATTTCCTGCTTCTCCTCGCTGTTTGTCTTATTTGCTTGCTGGGTGGTCGACAGAGTTTGTCGGACTGTATTATTTTAATCTCTGACTTATCAACAACTATTTGTCATACACCCGACCCGTTTCTGACTTCTGTTCAGGGAAGAGTGACTCCTGTTCTAGCCTACCGACCTGCTTTTCCTACATTCTCGCTGAACCGGTCAGATTCATTGCCGACTAAGCACTTGTCCCCAGAGTTTTCGATCCTCTTCCTTTGTTACTCGTTGGACTTTGTCTTAACCTTTGGGAATAGGCTTCATCTGCTGAGAACATGGGGGACCCTTGGGACCACCCAGAGGTACTAGCATCGATAGATGAACTGTGTTCCAAACACTTTCAGTCCATAAACTCGAAAGGCGCACCTCCACCTTCTTTATCTAACCCCATTCGCTCACTTTTCTCTGCTCCACCTACCCATCCGTTGGCTCCTTCCCCCAACTTCACACCTTCACAGTCATTTGTGGAAAAGACTCTTACAGGTCCAACTCTGTCAAGATTTTATAAGAATAACACATGCCACCAGAAGACTATACCTCTCACAGATTATCAGACTTTACAACACTCGGCTCCATATAAGAAGCATGGAACTCTGAAAAGAACCCAAAAGGTGTGGAAACCCAAGCGAAGGCACCCCAAACTAGTACTTGGAATGGACATTGGGCTTCCTGAAGCTTGTAACTTAGCCTTGTGTGCTTTGGTTGGTAGATTAGCCTATAAACAAAACTGCAAGCAGAAGTTAGAAGACTGGATGGAGAGCACTTGGAAACCTATTCTCGGATATCTTCCAAAATTTCATTTGTTACAACATGGTTGGTTAGGTTTTATTTTTAAGAATCCAGCTGACTCTGCTTCAATCCTGGGAGGTTTTTGGCCCATCGACGAAGGAAGTCTCATGCTGAAACGTTGGAGACTTGGCTTCAACCCGGCCACTGAATTCTTTGGTCTTCAACATCTCTGGGTTCTCCTTCCAGGTCTCCCCCTGCAACTTTGGAACCTGCAAGCTCTTGAAAGGATTGGAGCAGCCTTAGGACGATTTCTCAAAATTGACTCAAATCTCCTGGAGACAGATGATAGAAGACTAGCGAAGATCTATGTGGAAGTGGACTTACAGGCTGGACTTCCTGAAGTGCTGGAGATTGAATGGCGTGGACAACTAATATCACAGACTCTGGACTTCCTTGGCATTCCTTTCCGTTGCTCCTACTGCCGAAGAACAGGACACTTGCGTAGAGACTGCTCCAAATTCCCCCCTACAGAAGAGATATTGGACCCTGCCGAAGAGGAAAAGTTTAATGGATACATCTCTTCTCCTAATCAGCCACCGGAGGTGCCTCTCAATCAAAGTGACAATCTGGATTCAGAGAATGATATAGTGAGTAAAATACAAACCCTCTGCCCATCTCTCTTCAGCACCTTTTCGACCTCAGATAGGCTCTTCATTTCTGAAAATGCTGATCTCATTTTGCCTCCATCCTCCTCGACTCCTTTTATAGCCCCTCCACCTGTTCCTCTCGTCCCGGTCTCCTCCCATACATCTGCTACAACAACTTCTCCATCGCAGGTCCCTCTTGTTTCTCCTTCCCCACAGACTTCCCATTTTCTAAATGAGACGGACCACTCCATAGATGTCGACATACTCGATCCAAACTCTCTTGCCGGATACTCGGAACCTCCCCTTTCGGATACACAACTGGAATCAATTATTCGAGATTTATCTTCTGAACCCTCCCTTCCCTTTGAATCTCTCCCGCTCCACACATATCATGGAAAAATTCCTGTGATAGAATCCGAGCGATCTGCTGATCGTCCATCATCCTCTACATTTTTATCTTCTACCATCCAAGACCCGACCTGGTCTAGAGGAGTAGGCCAGGAGTTTTCTCCTTTGAAAACTCGAAGTGCTAGAAAGAAGATTTTGTCTGACTCATCTACAGCGGCATCTACAAATCCGGTACAGTCACAAGGGGCGCTTAGAGGCCTTAAATCACTGGCAAGAGGTAAGTCATGATCTTGCTTTCCATCAACATCAGAGGGGTCGGAGGACCTCTGAAACAAGCCTCCTTGAAAAGAATCATCGATCAGACTCAACCTTCTCTCATTTTCCTACAAGAAACCCTTGTCGAAGCTTCAATAGCTAGGGATTTCATGTATTTACTTCGCCCGAGTTGGCACTCCTGTGCGGCAAGCTCAGTTGGAACATCGGGAGGTCTTCTGGCCACTTGGGATCCGACATTTTTCATTCTCTCCCCGATGCTCAGCCCAGGAGGTTTATTTCTCACAGGGAACAGTCTGGAACTGCATAGACCTATCAACCTGCTTAATGTTTATGGACCTTGCACCGGTCGCAAGGATTTCTGGCAGCGGCTAGATGATATGGGACTGTTAGCGGCTGAGAATCTCATACTCGCCGGTGATCTTAATCTAACTACCAGTAATAATGAAATCTGGGGTGATTCGGCCCAGTTTGACCCACTTTCCAGCTTTTTTCAACAGTTATTTTATAAAAACGCTCTGATCGATTTAAAACCCTCGGAAATTTTGCCGACCTGGAGGAATGGAAGGCAAGGGACAACTCATATTTCCAAGCGCTTAGACTGATTTTTGGTTGCAGAGAACCTACTCCTTCCGACTGATAGTAGTCGAGCATGGGTTCATAATCCCTTTATATCAGACCATACCCCGATTTGTCTACAAATTGGAGAGGGTCGCGGCGCAAAGGGCTACCCTTTTAAATTCAATTCCCATTGGTTGAAGGAACCTTCTTTCACTACTTTAGTCAATTCGGTTTGGTCTGACAGTTCTCTTGTCTTCCCTGGAGACGCACAAGGGAATCTGACCAGAAAACTCTGTAAATTAAAAACTCTCTCAATTCAGTGGCTAAGGGATAAAAAAGTTAAAGAACAAGCCAAACACAACAACATTGAATCTGAGCTGAATTTTCTGTTAAAACAAAATCTACAGTTGTCGAGCTGCGTGTAATTAGATCACCGGATTCGGGCACTTGAAGAGGCACTTAAAAATCTGCTTCGTGAGGAGGAGGAAAGATGGCGTTTAAAGAGTAGGATGTTGTGGCTGGAGGGTGGTGACAAAAATACAACATTCTTTCATAAAGCTGCTAGTGCCGGAAGATCAAGAAAGCAAATATGGGAAATTGAAGATGATACAGGCAATCTCCTCCATACACAATCAGAGATCAAATCGGCGGCCCACTCTCACTTTAAATCCTTTTACAAAGCCCCCCCAGCTCCATCTCTTACAGAGCAGACATCATTAGCTAGATTATTTCCTAATTTGATCACTCCTGAAGAAGCTACTTTGTTACACTCTACATGTACAAAAGAAGAACTTCTTGAGACTTTAAAAAGCTTTAAAAAAGAGAAAAGTCCAGGACTCGACGGATGGTCGGTCGAACTCTTCTTACATTTCTTTGATCTAATGGGCCAAGACATTCTTGAAGTCGTTGAAGATTCGAGAACAAGAGGGATAGTGAGTTCTCATCTGAACAAAAACTTTGTGGTTCTGATTCCAAAAACTAATTTGCCCCGGCATTTCTCAGACTTCTGCCCCATATCTCTCTGTAATCTCTGTTATAAAATCATCTCCAAAATCATTGTTGTCAGAATCCGACCTTTTCTCTCGCGGGCGCTCTCCGAAGAACAACTTGGTTTCCTCAAAGGAAGACAGATTCTGGATGCAGTGGGCGTGGCACAAGAATGTATCCATACCATAAAGACAAAAAAACAGCAAGCCATCCTCTTGAAGCTGGACCTAAAAAAGGCATTTGACTGCTTAAATTGGAACTTTCTTCATCTCATTTTAATACAGTGCGGTTTTGGTACTTCATTTACAAACTGGATAATGGGCTGTATTTCCTCGGCATCCTTGGCCATTTTAATTAATGGAGAAGCTACTAAGACCTTCAGTTGCGAGAGAGGACTCAGACAGGGCTGCTCCTTATCCCCTCTTCTTTTCATTTTGTCACTGGAAGGCCTCAGCATCTTATTAAAGATTAAACAAGCGGAGGGCCTTTTGAAAGGCGTCAAAGTGGTAGGGCTAACTCACATTCTCCATATACTATTTGTTGATGATGTTCTAATCTTGACATATGCTAATTTGGCTGAATGGACTATTATACATTCGATTCTCTCTTCATTTTGTGTTGTTTCAGGTCTACAAATCAACGCCTCCAAATCCAGCTTCTTGTTTTCAAAGGTATCAGACTCTTTAAAACTCGACATAATCGACCTATTTGGCATCGGTTGCAAAGATCTGGAGGAGGGCTTTCATTATTTAGGCTTTTACTTAAAAGCATCCAGATACACTTCAAAGGATTGGACTTGGCTCGTTGACAATTTCAAAGATAGAATTCTTAACTGGAAGCACAGATTTCTATCTATGGGTGGAAGATTCATCTTGATCAAAGCGGTACTGGAAAGCCTTCCAGTTTACTGGATGGCTTTAGCATACATCCCAGCCTCCGTTCTGAAGTCGCTCAGACAGCTCATCTTCACCTTTCTTTGGTCTGGCTGCAAAAAGACCAAAAGCTATCACCTTTGCAAATGGGAGGATCTCTCTAAGCCTAAGTCGATGGGAGGCTGGGGCCTCAAACATCTGCCTATTTTTCAAAAAGCTCTTACGACCAACACCTTCTGGAGGTTATTAACCAAACCAGGAATTTGGAGCACAGTAATCAGAGCCAAATATTTACACCACCTTCCAGTCCATTTCTGGATCAGATTTGCGGTGGCACATCCTGTAACCGGTTCCCAGACGTGGAAAAAACTATCTGCCACACTTCCGATAATATTAAAGTGGCTTGCGTGGGATCCTGGGGATGGTCGTTTGATAGAAGTCGGTCGTGACTGTATTCTTGACCTTGACAGAAATGCCTTTCTCTCCATCGCTCTTCAAGCACAGTTGCACAGCAAAAATCTTGTATATTTACACCAATTCTACAATACCTCCATTACAGGCACCCTCGGCGGCACTTGGCTAACTGGAGCGGATCTTCTTTTGAATCGGGAACTCTCGGCTGAATGGGATAAACTCGCCCAACATCTCAAAGCAGCTGGCATCTATCTGAAGACAAAGGCGGACACACTTCTCTGGATGGGGAGCGATAGAATAGGCATAATATCGGCTAAAAATGTTTATAATGCTCTGGCCGCCTTATCCTGGAACTCATCAACAACATCCTGGAGACAGAGGATTTGGAAGGCCTCTTGCCCCTTAAAATACAAATTGTTCTCTTGGCTCATGTTGGAAAACAAATTACTCTTCTGGGATAATTTGCAAATGAGAGGCTGGGAGGGTCCAAGCCGTTGCTCGCTTTGTACACAAGACATTGAATCCTCGCTACATGTTTTTGTGCACTGCTCATTTACCCGTGCACTCTGGACAACAATTACAACGACTTTAAAGATTCCAAATCAGTGGATTGGCAACAATATACTTTCATGCTTCCAACACTGGATGCGCAATACATCCACTCATTCAATGCTTCCAATTCACATTTGCTGGTTCGTTTGGCTGGCCAGAAATGATGCACTCTTCAATGCCAAGAAGCCTTCCATCCTTCATAACAACTCTCTCATTTTGCATGTAGCAAACAAACTTGTTAGGACTCTACAAGCTAAGCCAACTGTTAGGCGGCCTCTTCTTATCCCTGTGGACAGGGTGGTGGCCTGGTTTGACGGGGCATCACAATTGGGAGGCTCGCAGTGTGGAGCAGGGGGGAAAGTAATGATAAATTCTCATTCGAGTATTCAATGGACATTGAATTGCTGTCAGGGTACCAACACAAAGGCGGAGCTCATTGGGGCTTGGACCTCGCTCATTTTGGCTAGTCGCCACACAGATGATTTGCTACTCCTAGGTGATTCTAAGATCACCATTGATTGGCTGAATGCAGAGGCAGATCTCCAAGTGGCAGCCCTTAATTGCTGGAAGGCACGGACCAAATATGCTACACTACTCTTCAGAAATCTTACCTTCCAGCATATTTTCCGTGAAGAAAACAAAGTGGCTGACTCATTCTCGAAAAAAGATTTGCTCCTCCCCCCGAGTCAAATTTACTTTTCATATTGCGAGGATGGTCATAAAGGCATTTCATATAAGATAAATCTTTGATTTGATCCTTATCTGCAATATTCAATCTTTGACAAATTGCTGTATTTGTAGGGACATAGATGATTTGGATTCATGTAATTGTGGAATGGGTATGATCCGCTGATGTATTAGTAAGCCGTCATGTAAACTTTTATATCCTTTTGAATATAAAGAGCATTTTTTCTCGTGGAAAAAAACCTGCCTTCCACGATAGAGTGCAATAACGATCCTTTCTATCCATCCATCCATAAACCACCGCCCAATGATTTGAACTTTGAGAACGATTGATTAGAAAATTGTCTCTGTTAATGAGACAAAAGCTGATGAGTGGAAAATCCAGCTGTGATGTTGCAGACTCCATGGCCGTTTATTTCCGGATCTTCTAGGGATTGTAGGAACCGGGGCCATGATTTTTGGATCTTCTAGGGATTGTAGGATCTGGGGGAGGGTTTTAATGTAGTTGTCAATAATTTCATCATGCCTGCTGGATTGGCATTCATAGGGCTCGTAGCCACAA
>SNQJ01S0014538.1:50293-68696 GCA_010110895.2 Picea sitchensis | reverse complement strand
CAAAGTTGTCAAACTTGTACAAGCTAGTAATATCATCAACAATTCTAGTTGCAAGAACATGCTTAGGATCTTTTAGATCCTTGATTACATCTTGGTGAGGTGAAAACTCTACGGTTTTACCTTCCCCTGAATGAGTGATTTGATATAATGATAGAAGGTTACAAGAAAGACTTGGAACACATAATACATCATTGAAATGACCATTATCTACTTGAATTGTACCAGATCCTACAACACTAAGAGATCTATCATCATCGACAAATATTTTCTTGGTGTTACATTCATTTAGAGAAGAAAATATGTATTTATCCTTAGACATATGATAAGATTCTCCTGAATCAATAAGCCACTCATCAGAAGAAGAAGTAGAAGTTGTATTGAAGGAGAAACCAGAAGTGGAAAGTGCATGTCCATAAGAAGAAGAAGAAGAAGAAGTAGAATCAATATAGATGTTGTGTTTCTTCATCATTGCTTCTAAGGCTGTCATCTTCTTAAAACATTTGGACTCATCATGACCATGTTTATCACAAAAGTTGAAATGTCTGTCAGTCTTCTTATTTTTATATTTTGCTCCTTTGTCACCATTAGGAGCTGAAGTTGTCTGAGTGGGTTTGGTATCCTTATGTTGCTTGTTGTTGTAGTGAGGATGATGCTTCTTGGGATACTTGGGTTTATATTTCTGCTGGGCAACTAAGGCTTTGTTAGAGGTACCTGCAGTGTTTATCACTCCAAGTTGTATAAGCTTATCTTCCTCTCTAATCAAAGCAGCACAAAAGGACTCAAGAGTGGGTTTTTTATAATCTTTTCCTAGAGCCTCTCTCATGGCACAAAAGGTAGATACAAACACAGAATATGCACTACCTAGCTTAAAAAGAATAAGATAGATGCAATACTCTTCCTCCATTCCTATCTCACATTCTTCACATAACATTCTGAGTGTTTTAAACTTAGATAGATAGTCTCGAAGGCAAGAAAAATCACTTGGACTTAAGGTCAGTACTTTATTTTCTAACTGTTGTGATCGAATAATATTTAGTTTACCAAACACAGATTCAATCTTTTCCCAAGCTTCATGGGGGTCATCAATTTCTTTAAGGTGGAACCTTAAATCATGAGAGATGAACATTCTGATTAGTCCACATGCTTCATCACTCCTATTAGCCCATTTTACTTTCTTATCATTATCAGTGGGTTCTTTTTCCTTTCCCAAGGTAATCTAGTACATGCCTTTACTTCTTAATAAATCTTCCATATGAAATTTTCATTGGAAGCAGTTGGTGCTGGTAAGCAAGAGATTACTTATAGAATCCATATTAAATATGCAGATAATATGGATTTAAAAACTAAAACTGATGATCTGGATGGAAAGATCTCGAAAAGTTATGTGGCTTTAAAAAAAATGGCACTGAAAACGGACTTCAAATGTGAGAGTTATGCCCTTTTAAAAAATGCATAAACGTTAACCAAATGACCACGTGATAGTTTAAGTTGCTTTATGAAGTGACCCACTTTTATAAAAAGAAGTGGGGATCACTTTTACAATAAAGTTACTTCATAAAAGAAAAGATGCATGCAAAATAAATAACTCTAAAATAAAATATTAAAGCTACTTATAGTGATTCACTTTTATACTTGAAGTGAAATACACTTTACAATTTGAGCATGAAGTTTTTCAAAAAATGTAACAAAAGAGAGACTTGAACTCAAGACCTCTTACTTAAAAATACAACTTTTAACCAAATGGTCTAGCAAAACATATTGTATTTTTTAGGAAGAGGATTGTTGTTGTTTTTGTTGTTGAAGACGGCTTGGAGAGCGTGCTAAAAAAACTCTTTTCACACAAAACTTCTTGATGACAACAAGGGTTAGATCTCGGTTAGCCTACCCGGAAGATGCACCTTTTCCTATATGTTTCTGATTTTCCGAGATCGCACAGGGCGTGGGGAAAAGAGCACATTTATATCTAAAAGAGTAGCAACTTGGAAATAAATAATACAAAAACGAAATAAAACCAAAATGATACTCTTCAAAAATTTAAAAAATGCATATTATGGCTATATACCCCTATATCTGACTGAAATGGTCATATCTTGGGCAAACGGAAACCTTTTTGAGTGAAACAAAAAGTGTTCCTAACTAAAACAAGTGCTCCAGACACAATGGAACAGTCCTCTCATCCCATAAATGTACGAAAAAGGACAGAAAATGGATATGACGCAACCGACGTCACGATCTCGATCTACAACATGAGCAGGTCTTCAAACAAGCTTTGATACCATGTTTGAAAACATAGGTATTCCAACAGAGGACGAACACCTTCAGTAACCACTCACATAACCATATCAAAAATCAACACACCGAGGTTTTCACATGGTAAAACCCCTACGGGGAAACATCCACGGCCCCAACCAACACGGCCACTTGGAGCAGTTTATTAATGCAAAAGAAAAATATTACAAAGAGATTTTACAAGATAGTTTTTTACAGTCGATCATCGACAAATGAACCTCCATTCTCTTTAAATAGAGATCATGGACTAATCGAGTGCTAAGCCACATATCAATGGTCATTAAGATCGAGGAGAGTATGAACTGTCGGGTCACTCTATGTCGGGAACATATCGTGATCATCGAATTTCCCAACTACAAATGCATACTAATGCATACTAAAGAAATACACTAAGAAACACACTTTTACCTAATGACACATTAGACCAAGTAGATCTTAACTAACTCCTAAGTGTCTAAATATCCTAACACCCTCCTTATACACTTATCTAAAAAAAATTAAAAACCCTATGTTCACTATATATATCATAAGTATCCATATACCCTTTTTTATTTCTACCCTTAATGTGGTGACATACACAAATATCTTATAAGCTCTAGATGAAGAACATGAAAACTTATGGACTACTTATTTTTCCTTTTTTTCTTTTAATATGCAAACTTACAGACTACTTATTTTTCCTTTTTATTATTATTATGTAAAGTTATGGACTTCTTATTTTTCCTTTTTTTACTATGCAAAGTTATGGACTACTGATTTTTCCTTTTTTCTTTTTCTTTTTTTGATATGTCGATTCTTGCAATGCCTAAGTAATTGTATAAATTATTGCAAATGTAAGAGCTTGAAATGTTGTAAAGAAGATTCTAGGCATCAAACAACAAAGAATAAAAAGAGTATTCAAGGAGAATAAACATATTGTTGTGGATAGGGTGCATACTAGAGTCGAGTCCAAAGCCACTTATTCAACCCCATCTCCTCCCCCAACCACTCCAAAATACGGAAATCTATACCCCATTTTTCCATGACATTTTTAATACCACTCTTTATTTCTACCTTCTCTTATAAACCTTGGATGAGGATTAACCAAAACTTATGGACTACTTATTTTTCTTTTTTCCTTCCTTATGTTAATTTAACCAACAAAATAGTTGGAGAATAATGGAGAAATTTGTAACAACACTAATTTATTTTCATCATCCAATTAGATAAGCAGGGTACATAAAACATGTTGATATGGGAAAGTTGAGGGATATATAAACCTTGTAATACCTAAGAAATTGTATAATTTAATGTAGATGTGAGAGCTTCATAAGGCTTGCAAAGAGGGTTCTAGGATCAAAAAATGGAAAAAGAGCATTCAATATTACTACACTTGAAAAAATTAGAATTTTTTTTTTCTAAACGTTAACGTTTATATTATAATATTATACTTGAAAAAAATAAATTTATATATATATATATATAGTTTCAAGTATAATATGATAATCTAAACGTTAACATGGATGCTTTCATTTATAATATTACACCAATGTTAAAATATTGGAGAGTAGAATTATTGCACACACAAAATTATGTTAATTGATCTCATAGAAAACTAATGCACACTTATATACATCAAGTTTGGTCTAAAGATAGTCACACTATTTTAGCCACCAATCAATCTTGTTGAGAGAATATCTCAACCACACACCAAAATAGGATTGTTAGTGGAAATAATCTCTCTCAAAACCAACTATCTAACAACCTCCTAAATAATAGACTAAAACAACTCACATCGAGATTGTACTCTACCTCTCAATAAAAAAAATACATTATCAAACATTATATCATCACACATTATTAAGAAAATTAGGAGTTATATATTCCAACACTCTACCTTAACGAGTAATTGTCTTAATATCTATCTGGTTAGTCTTTATCAGAGTCATGTCATCATCTTTAGCTTTTATCTTTATATGGCTAGGATTCAGTGTGTTGCTTCATTGTTGGGCACACACCCACTTTGGGGAAAATGCACAACGTGGAGGAAAGACAATTGACAGAAAAACATGTGAAGTGTGCATGAAAGAAGATGGGAAAGAAAGACAGTTGGAAGGAAAAGCAGTGGATGAAAGGAAAATGCACATGCATAGGAGGAAAGTGCGCAAGGCCAGCATGCAAGAAGACCTAACTAGGTTAGGGTTTTGGTAAGAGAATGTAATGACTGATGATCCAAAAATAGATATAAATAGACACCTAGGAGGTCTAGGGGGGGTTCTGATTTTTGTGAAATACTCGCATGAGATAGAGTAATAGGTATATAACACGACTATAATCCGATACCTTTTTGTAAGTTGTTGAGTTGTGGGAGAGAAAAGTAACTAGACCTTGAAGGTTAGATCACAAGCTGAGGAGCCTAGTGCGATCTAGTATGTTACACATCAACATTACTCACTTTGGCAAGTGTCGCAAGTTGCTCGCAAGTGTCGCATTTTGCTTACAAGTGTCGCATGTTGCTCGCAAGTGTCGCATGTTTCTCGCAAGTGTCGCATGTTGCTCATAAGTGTCGCATGTTTCTCACAAGTGTTGTAAGTATTGATCAAAGCATACTACCATGATGACGACACTAAGGAGACACTTAAAATGCCTCAAATACTTGATCTAGAGAAGGAGGAATGGCTAACTGGAGATAAGAACCTCTTGCCACTTGAAAGGAGCACTAAATTTAAGGTTTTGGGAGAGAGAGCTCCCCTACATCAGCCTTAGGAGCATTGGCACTCCCCTATAAGGTGTTAGGGAGCGTTATAGCACCAAACTGCCCCTCTGAAGGAGCGCTATAAATATCTAGAGCGTTGGTGCCCCCTTGAGCCTTTTAGGGAGCGCTATAGCGCCCTGATGCCCCTTTTGAGGGAGCATTGTCTAATCTGGGCAACAGTTGATCTGTTGAGGAGATTAAGGGGAGGATTTGTCGAGTTTGGAAGGCAGTTGCATTCGAATTCCTGGTCGAACCATCATCTTAGGAGAAGATCCTTGGTTCAAGGAGGGAAATCCCCAACTTACCCTAAAGATACCTCAAGAAGTTAAGCCTCTCTGAACCTATATAAGGAGGCTCTATCATGGTGATAGGGAGGAAGAATTGGAAGCATGAAACCTATGATCTCATAGGAAACATACAGTGAACTGGAGGAAAGTAATCAGTAAAGTTGTTGTCGTCCGGATCGTGGATATTTTGAGAAAGGGTTAAGACAAAGGGGACTTGACGAAGCTGTCGCATTCACATCTACGGTTGTAAGCTACTTCTTTCATTGTTCTCATTAATATGACACGCTTGGCCTGTTTCTTTCTAGTTCGTGTTTAACCTCACATGAACTTGTCTATGATAGATAGATCTATTTCAAGTTAATATCAATAGAGTAGGAAGTGGTTGTACTGTTGTTTGTCTACAGGGCTCATCGAGGAGCGAAAGATTGGAGCTCAAATCGAAGCGTGCATGGACAAACGTCAATAAAAAGGTACTTCTTTTCTCCTTCCTCCTCATGCATTAGTTTGTGTAGATCCGAAAGGAATTCAGTGTCCACGTTAAGTGTCTTTTGTCTTAAGAGTTAAGAGTATAGCTCTCAAGAGGAGATCTACCTGTCCACAGGGAGATTATCCTTCAACAAAAATTGGCGACTCCGCTGGGGAGTATCGAATCAAAACTTTTTTGGTTTTCATTTCCCCTCATAGAATTTGTCTTACCCTTTGATTTTTTTCAGACCTGGTTCACCCCTTTTTTCTTGATTTCACGAGCTAATTGACTGCGCACCCCATCACACTCATCTTGATTTCCAGACTAGACTGTAATTTTTGGATTTTTTGACATTTTTAGGAGATTTTTAAGCCTGGCACCCCTGTTCCTGTGTTAACAGAGCGCCAACGCTCCCTGGGTATGTTAAACAGAGCGCTATAATTCTTCTTGCCCTTTACAACAGAGCGCCAACCCTCTTTTCACCAAAAACCTTTCCAGGATTTCTCTTTCCAGGGTCTAGTCTCTGTGTCTCACTTGCTGAGACTCTCTATGAGTCAATGCTTCTTCCCATTCAACTTTGACATCCTTATTTTTGAAGAACAAACAACTTGTTGTTTAGATTTTGTAGCCTTCTTCATTATTTTTGAGTTTTTCTGCTGATTGGGAGTTTGAAACCAATGCATTTTTGTTCTCTCCTTTTTGACTGAGCAAGAAACTCTGGTGAAGGACATCAGAAGTCTACGGATCTCTTCATTTGGATTTTGTTGAGGTCATTGTTCTTCGATCTCTCTTTTGTGTGAAGTTCTTGGTTTTCTTTGTTTCTTTTATTTTGCTTCTTGTTTTTTATCGCAACAAGAGGGTGTATTGTTTGTACGAAACCTGCTTGTGTTTGTCTGAGTTTCCTTGATCCAAAAGGATAATTGGCAGCAGAAGTGTTGTTTTGAATTAATCATTATTCACGTACAAACAATAAAGAGACATCTTCATGATTGATTTTTCATATTAGAAGGCATTTCAAAAAGTTTTAGAACCACATTGGTTTTGAGAGAAGAAAATTTTGTTTGAGGACATTCCTTATTAGTGCTTGTTAGTGAAAATAATTCTCTCTCTCTCTCTCTCCCTTAAATAGATATTCATCGAAAGGAAATGATTGCTTATCATCTTTGATGCATTTTTTGGGGGGATTGAGTCATCATTCCATCCGTTTCACTTCCATGCACCCCTTTTGAGTAAAGAACAACTATAAAATGAACGTTAATTAAAAACTATCTATAACATTTTCTTTTCTAGGATCCTCCACCAACACTAGACTAGGACTAGTACTTTGGATTAGGTTGTGAGCATAACTCTCCAAAGTTTCCAAAACAAACATTAGCATCCTGAGCTAGGGATAGTCAAATCCAATTGTCGTATAAGTCTGCCTGGGATCCCCCTCTCACACAGGTGTTACGAACGAGGTCGCACTCGGGAAAGCTACAGAGATTATCCCTCTGTGGTTTGACTGATTGTAGTGGTCAGATCGTATTATGGGGATCACTTAAAGGTATACCCACAAGGTTGAGTGGAATCCTTTTAAGTTGATTTCGGGCTAGATACCCTGCCCATACGTTTGGACTGGACTGTCAACTTTACCCACCCAGGGGTTGACTGTGAATTGGTAACCTTAGTGGCCATAATCTTTAGGGTCTTACACAAGGTGACAGTAAAGGGAAGTGTCACTGTACCTGGAGCAGACATTGGTCAAACTCACTCGGGCTCCTTGGAGGGTAAATCCATAATTATTGCATGGAAGCTTGCACCAAGGCGTAAGTCCGTTAAGCAGGTCGCCATTGTAACTGTTCCACCATATCCCCTCCCCTTATTGACTTGATCACGTGACGTTGGATTTCATCACCAACTAGTACGGTCATCGAGAGAAGGTCCTGTTTACTTGGTTATGATTCCTAGATTCTATTAGAGTATGTTGTTTCTTTTCAGTAGTTGGCCATAGATTTTTTCCGCCAACTCTTTTTTTCCAACATTGACCCTCCACTCCGTTCGTGGAGGCTCCAGGGACTTCCTCCAGAAAATATGGAAGAGAATACCCCTTTACCCCCTCATTCTATGGAGGAATATCCTCAACAGAGCGAGGTTCACGACACTATAACCTCCCAAGAAGAAGTTCCCACCTCTTTAGAGAATTTTCGGATTGTTTCAGAGTCTTCGGAGGCTTTCCTCATTCTGGAGGGATATGAGAGACGTGTTATCCAATTGAATTCAGCTGGTGAATTTGTTGTCGTCAATCCTTCTGACATTCGAACTGGGTCTCATTCAAAACCTTTAGTCGATGACCCCTTTTGGACCGCAGACATTGTTCGAAGTCCACCGCACATGGTGCAGGATCTTTATGGAGCAGGAATAGGTGCCGATGTGCCTATCACCTACACTGTACCTTTAAACCATTTTACCGGTACTACCATTTTTTAAGCCACACCATCTGTTGGTCCGAACACATCCTCTGTTGGTCCAAGGTCCACTTTTTCTCTCCAAACGACCCATTCTACAATGGTCCCTCACGTGCCGACTATTCCCGCCAGTAATGCGGTGGTTAGCCAAGCTGCAATTGGAACACCAATAACACCTAGACCTTCATCATCACTCCCTTTTGGGTATAGAGCACTGAGTTCTTCCGCTGTCACTACTACCCAGGTTATGCCGGGAAGTTCTATACCTATACAACAACCCAGAGGGACTGGTCTTGGTGGCTTCAATCCATTAAGCAACACCGACCAGTCGTCTACGTCTAGTTCCCAAATTTCGGGAACTCTACCTCAAGCTGGGGGGCATCCTCCCACCGGAGGACAATTTCCATTTGGAGGGCACCCTCATGCTGGGGGCCAGCCTCAATCCAGAGCCTACCATCAACAGTATGGACAAAATGTGTCTACCTCACCCAATCCATGGAACATCCTTTTTCTAGGAAACCCACAGTTCTCAGGGGGACACAATCCTCAAGCTCCACAACAATCTCTTCCCCCTCAAGGGACCCATCTATATCCTCCTTATGGAAAAACGCCAAATCCATCTTATAATCCTCAAAACCCATCCGGTTATCCTCCGCTCGCACATGTTTCTCAAAACACCTCAAATCGTGTGTACCCTGGTCAACACCAACCTTATACAAGAGGGCCCACTGGTTACAATTATCCGTCTAACCCAGTGTATGGTCCTACTGGTGTTCCTATGCCACACCAGTATTACCCGCAGGTTAACCGACAACTACCTTTCCTAGCAACTCTGGACCTTCTAGACTTGTCTCGGTTAACGAATGATCCCATTTTTCATTCTCTGGTTTGGCCAGCTATTCCAGCTAAACTTCCTTTTGATATCAAAAAAATCAACAGAAAGTCCAGAGAATACCCAAACAACCACGTGATGACTTTCCATTTGTGGTGGTCATCCAACTCCCTCATGGACGATTCTATACGTTTGCGTCTTTTTCAACGGACGCTTACGGGTTCTGCAGCAAAATGGTATATTGAACTACCACATGCTTATTTTCATGATTTCAACTCTCTCGCCATGTCCTTCCTTACACACTTCCAACTACCCATTCAATACGAGACGGGTACTGAACTATTGACCTCCCTTCGTCAGAAAACCTCCGTACATATCTCTGATCATATTCATGATTGGAGACGACGAAGAAGGCTAATCAAAGAGGTCATTCTTGACCAATTATTAGCGGAATGGTTCACTAAATCATTGTTACCTCAAATCGCTCGTGATGTTTCCATGGGTGGCATAGTCACTGAGGAAGAAGCCATTGCTCGAGCTCAGTACTTAGATTTGGTTTATTCACAATCTGGTACTCTGTATGAGTTGATAACAAATGCTACCCGTGCCACTAATGATCCATCCAAACCATCGTCTACCTCACACGCAAATGGAGTTATTGGCTCCGTCAACACCCAATCTCCTTCCCAATCAACTGGAACAACCCAGCGGTCCGCTCCGACGCCTTCTCCTAGTTCGATTGCACCCTCTTCTACCCCCCCTCAAACGTAGGTCTCTGAGGTGAATGTGGTCCAATCAACCCCTTCACAAAAACCTGGGGGAAAGAAGAAAGCAAGAAATAAACCCAAGAAAAACAACAACAATGAACAACCAAAAAATCAACCTCAAACCCCTGCTACCGGAAAACAACCACAACGGAAACCGAAATTCCCATGTCTCATTTGTGGTGATGATCACTACACCTGAGACTGTCCACATCGCGATGAAGTGGCCAAGATATTTAAGGGAAATTCACAACCCGCTGTGCTTACTCAACCTTTTCCACAACAACAATCTTTGGTTGCTCAAACCTCCACTCCGGGGGGAAGCTCCAACCAATCCCATGATGAGGCCTCGACAAGTGCCCACATTTACATGTTTAACAGGATTAATCTGACTACTCGCACTACGAAATATGACACACTGATTAAACCTGATAATCCAAAGACTACTAACAGTTCCTCACCAGACCCATTACCATCTTCCGTTAGTCCTCTGTCTGCTAGCCCTCCGTCCGGACCACTCTAGATCGAGAAACCTTCGTTTGACTCCATCTTACACCCTCTTAAGAGCACTATCCGGAAATCTACCTTTAATCCTAGTTTGCGGGCTGCCCAAAACTACAACATCGTTGAAGATTTGGCTCAAGCACCGTGTGCTATGTCTGCTCTGGAAGTTCTACAACACTGTCCCAACCAACGTAGAATGCTCTTAGCTGCCATCGACGCTTTCAATCATGAGTCATATAATAGCCTCACATTTAATCTGGATGATCATTAGCCTCGACTCTCCCACCAACTATCTTTTCAGATCGATGTTGTTGTTCACAATCAACAAATCCACCGAACTATCTTGGATGAGGGAGCCTCTACTTGTGTCATGTCTCTAGCTTGTTGGAAAGGCTTAAAATCACCTGCCCTTAATCAATCCCCTACGATGTTACGCACTTTCGATGGATGAGGTTTTCATCCTCACGGACTTTTACAATCCTTAGTCGTTCAGTTGGGCGAAAAAACTGTTACTGTTGATGTCGAGGTGGTCGACGCCCCCCTCGATTACAACCTACTACTTGGAAGAAGTTGGTTCTATGCTATGACTGTTGTCGCCTCATCAGTGTTTCAATGTGTATAATTCCCCCATTAAGGCAAAATTGTCACTATCGATCAACTAGATTTATGTACACCCGACGCTCATGCCTCTATCACCAACAACATTCTTTTTTTGGGAGACCACCCAGTTACGTATGAAAGTGTTGGTGTTGGCTTGTTGAAAGATTCTAGCCTCATGGGTACTTTCCCTACACCACTTCCACCCACCACACATCATATTGTCACTGTCAATATGATTTCGACTATGCCTTATCAATCCTTGGAATCATCTGACCCTTGGATTGTACCTAGTCCTATGGAATTCGATGTGTTAGGTGACACCATGCCCCTTATCCCAGCTGAGGCTGCATACGTAGCTATTCAATCTGCCTCTCCCTCCCTGGACAACCCACATTTATTGGCACCTGATGCCTAATCGATGTCGTCATGGTTGGATTCCCTATCGTCTTCCATTGATTACATTTCCCAAATCTTCCACTCCGACGAATCTATAATGGAGATGCTTAGTATTGACGACACACCTTGGGATGATAACCATCATCGATCCTCTTTTCTTCCACCTCTGGAAGAAATTCACCAAGATATACACTCTGTCTTCCCTCCTAATGTTACCCACTCTCCACAATCTCCCATCCTCACACAAAATACTCTTTCTGAGGGGAATATGGGTAATATCTCTACCACGATCGTTATTGATATTTCGATCAAAGAAGGCATTGTGGAAAACATTAACCTTGGTGCTAATTGCACACCCGAAGAAGTGGTATCTTATACCGCTCTGTTCAAAGAATTCTGCGATGTCTTCGCTTGGAGGTACGAGGAAATGCCCGGAATCGACCCTTCGATTGTCATGCATGAAATCAAGACTTACCCAGGCGCGAAACCTATTCAATAGAAACTCTGCCCGGTTCATTCCAAGAAAATCGTGGCTATAAAGGCAGAAGTTGAGAAACGTTTAAAATCTAGCTTTATCTATCCCGTCCCTTTGACAGAATGGGTCTCCAACCTTGTTCCGGTTGCCAAAAAACAAGGGACCATCCATGTCTGTGTTGACTATCGGGATCTCAATAAGGCTTGTCCAAAGGACAACTACCCTATGCCCTTCATCGACTAGATCATTGATAATTGTGCTGGGAGCGTAATCTTCTCCTTCATGGATGGTTTTTTCGGGTATAACCAGATTGAAATCTTACCTATTGATCAACATAAGACCATTTTTATCTGCCCATGGGGAACTTTTGCCTATCGAAATCTACCTTTTGGTCTAAAAAATGATGGTGCTACTTTCCAGCGGGCCATGTCGTACGCTTTCCACGATATCAAGCATATTGCAGAACCTTACCTCGACGACTTACCTGCCCACTCATCTAATCGACCAGATCACGTTGATCACTTACGGGCTATTTTTCTTCGATGTCGGTTTTACCGTATCCGCTTGTGTTATTGGATAAATCCGTAAGTGCGGACACAAACCGATCTCCCTAGATCCACCTAGATCTAGAACAAAACAAGACAAAATGATACTCTTTCCCTAGATTTTAACTATTGAATATACTAAGAGGCACGATTAAAGGACATACCTTATAATCGCTTCCTTGGGTCTTTGTTGTTCCTGCTTCGCTCCAATGCTCTCGTACAGTCAAGATCAAGACAATAAAAACCAATCGAAGTGAAGAAAGCACATTCTATTCAACAATTAATCTATGTATATGATCAAGGAGTTATACAATAAAGTGTTATTAACTTTATGGGAAAGGGACACATTACTGTATTATATTGATAGAAATTAAAATTTACAACCTGAGCCTTGATGTTGCAAGCCTCCTTTCGATGACCCTTAGCTCTGACAAACACACTTTCTCACTTGCATGAAGAGGATCAACCACCTTTGATAAACTTGCTGGAGTTCCTTAGCTGCTGTAGCTCCTTAGCTGTTGTAGCTTCAGTCCTTCACACAATCACTAATTCTCCAATGTCTCTCTTACTTCTTTGCTTGCTAACCTCTTCCATGAGAATCCCCTCAATATATAAGAGAGAATGAATTAGTTACTTGGATATGAATGATCCCAAAATATCAGGAAAGCCAGTACTTAGATAACCATTCAAATGCCATCTCATCCTTCTAGAAGATTCCCTTCTAGAAACTTCGAGAATTCTTCTTTTTCTTTTCTTTAGAAAAGGTTCACACCCTAGTAGTTAGACACAGTGCGAACTTCTCGCACCCTGGCTCAAGGTAGCCTGTGAGAATCATACATTCTCACAGGCAAATGTATTGGTAGCCTACGAACCTTCCTAAAAAATGATATTTTTGATAAGAGAAGAAAGTAACTTTTCTCAAGAGAAAGTTCTAATGAAGAGCCTGAGTACACCATAATCAATACATCATCATGATGACCAAAATCATGGGTAATAGAATGCCCCCCAAAGTCTGAGATTGGAACCAGTGACAGTTGATAGACTTTGTAAGCTGCATGTGTGTGTCGAGAACCAAGAGCACATCTAATCAGAAACCTTCAAACACCCAAGCTTCTGCAGAATATCATATATACCAATCCTGAGGTAGGCATTCCCATACTCAGATCATAGACTGATGACATCATAAACAAAGTTCATGGCCACCAATCATACACTGTGGATCCATGCCATCAAAATATAGCATAGCCACCTGAATACACTGTGGATCTATGCGAGAGATTTCAAATCAAGATGACATAGCCACAAAACATACACAGTGGATCTATGTGTTGCCAATTATACATACTCCATTGCAACCTGGATTACAAAGATACTATCCAGGGTCTTCAATCTCGTCCCCCAAAGTACGAATCTAACCATATGATTATATGTGTTGAATTCGAACATGGTAGAAACCACTTGATTACCGGTCATTGATGTAACCATTCACAAGTGCGAAGGAAATCACCATTGATGTAAATGACTCCCAAGGTACTATAGTACAATCCATTGAGTCTGAATAAATGAGTTGATGTCAAACACCCGATGGAATCTTTCGATCAGGGGTCAATGATGTAAACCCACTGTCGAAAGCGAGGAAACCTGCCATTGAGGCATGCAAGTTCCAAGGTACTAAATAATTTCTAAGTCTTGATTCCGGATAATGAGATGAAGTTGATAGAACAAGACTCATCACAGGAGGGCCTTGATGTATCCCCCATTAATGACACGAAATGAGTAACATAGTTTGAATGTGAAACATAGCATTTTGGAAATTGGACTGGACACAGGGAAGGCCGACACAGAGAGAATGGATAACTGCAGATGGCCGACTCAATATAGGTTTAAAATGGACTTCTCTTGAACATATGAGCGACACGACCAATGATTTGGCAGCATCGACTCAAAAATGACACAGGGAATGACCTTGTAGCAAATCGAAAGAGACAAATGGATTTCCCAAACCGGCTTCAAATGCGATGAATAGGGGGTGTCATGTTCAAGAGCGACACTTACTGCCAAATCAATACAAATATGAAACATATCTCTTTTCCCAAATTTCCCCCCACCATTTCTGGGAAGTACCTCTTTATATTTACGCAATCTTGAAGAGGATCACATATGCTTGTTGATATAAGCTCATCCTTCGGACGAGTCCCTCAGAGTATGTTTAATGAACCCTAAGAAGGAGTGGTTCGGTCCCATCATGGGTCTGTCAATGTTTGTTTAACGAGTCCAAATATAGTAAACTCAAAGGTTTTTCAAGATTATAGATTTTGGAAAAACACTTAAAAGAGAACTCTCTTAGTTCCTTTTTCGTAACATAGTCTGGACGAGACCAAAAAGAGAGAAATTATCGCTCGCCAGACGCGTACTTCGTGAAAATAGCAAGGT
This sequence comes from Picea sitchensis, assembly GCA_010110895.2. Taxonomy (NCBI): domain Eukaryota; kingdom Viridiplantae; phylum Streptophyta; class Pinopsida; order Pinales; family Pinaceae; genus Picea; species Picea sitchensis. The sequence continues at coordinate 53,927 of SNQJ01S0014538.1, read as the reverse complement.
CGCTCAACGATCTTTTCATGTTTAGAGAGTCTGAAAAGAGCTTAAAGAGGACTCCAGGGGGGTTCCTTTTTCGTATAACCTTGTTGAGCCCGAAAAAGTGATAAAACTATGCTTGATCACGTTCTCTTGTATTTACGAGTGTAAGAACGGACAAAAACGATGCTCGAGGTTTTATGTAAGAACCATGAAAAACAATAAAAAACACACCATTACGAAGAAAAATATGTCCATACCCTTGTATATAATCATCATTGTCAACACACCTGCAAGTCATTACACTCATCTTGATATTAGTAATTAGGTTTAAACAATAGATAAACATAAAAACCCAAAAATGACATAGTAAAAAGTAAATTAAATGAGTATAAACACATTTTTACCATATCATTTCACATTTTCACTATTGAGTTCCAAAACCCCCCCTTTTTACCCTCCGAATTCGGCGTTGATTTCCGGGAGCTACAAGAGATCATTTGACGAGTCGTCTGTAGCATTACAGTAAGCTCTTCATTCTTGACATTTTCATGGTTTAAATTTTTTATTTCATTGGTTATTTTTGCATTTTCAAGTTGGTTTTTAAACCCTACATACGCATAGGCATTCTCGCAGGTAGCCCATACGGGACCTGCGAGAATGATTTGTTCTCGCAGGTGAGCCTTGAGCCACCTGCGAGGTGTTCACACTGTGTATAATAAGGCACCTGCGAGCAACGCAGAACTCAATTTTTTTTTTTAAATATTTAGCCAATGAAAAAGATTCATATCATGAATAAAATCACTAATCTTCCTTCTATGTTCCTTGTGCAGATAAATAGCCACAAACATGGTGCTTGAGTGGGGAGAACGAGAACATGAGGAGGATAATGCAAATGCCGAGAATCATCCTCCCACCATAGCTGCATTAAGAGATTGTGGGCTCTTAAAATACTTTCACATCCCGGGCATGAGGGCCCAAGTCAGACTACTGGAGTACCTGGTCCGTATGTGGGACCCAGATCAACAGGTTTTCAATGTAGGAGCTCACACATTATCCATTGACATTGAGGACATATACTTCTTGACTGGATTGTCCAGTCGTGGGTATTATGTCAGTCTGACGGGTAGTAGAGGCGGTGGATTAAAGATGAGTGAATACTGCAATCAATACTGTGTACCCGAGGCCAAAAGAAAGAAAGGGAAAGTGGTGATATGGGGAGTAACAAACTTGAATCTCCACACTATTCTTTTCACGATTTCTCAGATGGCTGGGAGTTCTTCTCCCCATATGGCATTACAGAGATACTTCCAGTATGCCATCGAGTGTACTGAGCCACGAGTATTTAACTGGGCTGATGTAGTGCTGCGCAGTATCAGAAGAAAATTAACAAAATGCAGGCAAGGTGAATTGAAACAATTTGGGTATGGTTCTTTGCTAGTGTCCTTCTTCCTTGAGAGGGTCCCCGTATTTAGACTACAGGTTGAGTGGGACTTCCCGGGTCCTAGAGATCCANGTTGAGGTGGTGTCGGCTCATGGCCTGGCACGTGGCAGGACCAATCGTCAAATATGACGATATTTTCTTTGACTGGTTGCAAAACCAGATGCTAATGGTCGATGACTACGCTTATGTCGGGTTGGTTTTTAGAGGAGATCCGTATTTAAAACTGTATGAGGACGCTCAGTGGGGAGACCTCGGTAAGAAGTACACATATTTTCTCTTTTTAAATGTTTTTGAATTTTTGTCATATTCAAATGTTTTTGGTTTTATATATTTATCCGAAGACTAACACAAAAATGTTTGTTGATAGCACAGATGTTGGACCGTATAGACCTCCTGGCACTTCTCCTATCTAGCGACGAGGAGAAGTAGCAGCAGCAGCACCACAGTATGCGGAAGACTATCAGGTGGTGGAATATAATTTAGAGGGCCTGACAACAGACATTCCAGATATGACTCTGGAAGAGGTTCCACGACGCGATCAACATCACACTGTAGGGGTATCAAAAACTATGGGTCGACTGCTCCGTAGAGTTGCTAGAGCAGTTGTGTGTTACCGTGAACGTCATTCGTGACGTCACTTTGTAGAAGCTATGAGCTTCAAATTTTGATATTTTGGTCTTCGGACAAATTTTGTAAAAAACAAACTCTTTTGATCGTTATATATACAGATGGCTTCTACCAGTTTACTTTATATTGTGTGAATTTTATTGTGTTTGATTTATAAATGGTTTAAATGTCTATCCAATACATAATTAGCCAATGCATCTGTTAATGTATTAAGACATCTAGGAATATGCTGATATTCAATGTGATCAAAATATCGTTCCAAGAGGTGAATCCGCAAATATACCCGTAACAGAGTAGGACTTCGAATAGAGTAGATATTACTTAGCTGTAGTACTATAAGCTGCGATTCAAGTCGCACAACCAAATGACAAATTCTGAGTGATATAGCATCAACCAATAATTCAATAACGGCGCTATACTCTGCGATGTTGTTGGTAGCACGACCAAGACATACACCTCGTAAAGATATAAGTTCGTTTGTTGGGGCATAGATTTCCCATGCAGTGGAAGCTAGGTTCCGAGTACTACGGCTAGCACCATCAGTGAAGCCAATATAGGGTAGCGAAGACTCCGACATCTGGCAATAAAACACAACGTCACATAAGGGTAGAGACCAGATAACGTCAAAAGAAAACTAAAGTAACACACACAAAGTATGATACATAAAATACAAGTACTTGTGCACAAATGAATTATGCATAGTACTTCTTCATGTACAACCCATTCCCAGGTTCACTCAAAGGTATACCATCGTAATCAACCAGCTCATATGCTCCTTTTTCCAAAACTCGACGAACAATGTAAGGACCTCGCCACCTTGGTTCGAATTTCCCAGCTCCTAAGACATCTCGATCCTATTCATAGAGAAGAACAAGATCACCTTCAGAGAAAATATGAGGCTTGACATGCTTGTCATACTGTGCCTTGACACGTTTCTTCTGGGCTTCTATTACTAGAGTGGCGTCACGTCGAGTTTCGTCTAATCACATTAAATACAATAGACGTTCTTCTTCAGCAGAAGTATTGGGTAAGAGTTCGACAACTAGCTTCAGAGAAGGTATCTCACATTCTATAGGAAGAATGGCTTCCACACCATAGACCAATCGAAAAGGCATAAACCCCGTAGCAGATTTAACAGATGTCCGGTATGCCCACAATGCCGAAAACAACATCGTGTGCCAGCGTGTTTTATCAATTCCTATCATTCGTCGAAGCATAGTTATGAGAACTTTGTTGATTTCTTCGACCTGGCCATTAGCTTGCGGATAATAGGGTGCTAAGTTATCATGATGAAGACCCAACTTTTCCGTAAGTTCAGACATCATAAAATTCCTAAAATGACTACCGTGATCAGTAACGATAGCTTGAGGAACGCCAAAACGAGATATGACATGGTTAAAAAGAAACAACGCTACAGTCTTTCCAGTATTATCGAATGTCCGCATTGCCTCGACCCATTTTGTAAAATAATCAACAGCTACAATACTGTAACCATGCCCCCCGACCGAGTGAGGGTGACATGTCATGAAATCAATGCCCCATTTCGCAAAAGGACCAACTGAGACCACAGGATGAAGAGGAGCAGGATGT
>SNQJ01S0014538.1:12453-44233 GCA_010110895.2 Picea sitchensis | reverse complement strand
GAGAGAAAGGCCACTAAGGTCACCACAAACAACAATACAGCCTGGGGGAACAGTCGACAATCCGATCCACATGCAAGGGCAGGGTATCTAGCTCGAAATCAACTCAAAAGGCTTCCACTCATCATTGTGGGTATACCTATGAGTGACCCCCGTAATACGTGTAATCTCTACACTGATGTCAACAAAGCAGGGTGAGTAACTCTGCCAACACCAATGTGACCTAGTGCTTGACCCTTGTGTTAGAAGGGCTTCCCAGGAGAATATGTTGCAAATGGAATTTAACACTCCCTAACTCAAGATGCTATTGTGTGTTTTGAGCTTTTGGAGAGTGTATCTTTCTTCCTACTCCAAAGCAGTAGCCTAGCTAAATGTTGGTGTACAAGAGCCCTAGAAAAGAGTTACTAGATAAATTTTAAGATTACGCAGTGTTTTTAAAAGTTGTTGTTTACTCAAAGGTAATGGAAGTGAAACTCGTGTTGTATGACTCTGACCCAATGATGCAAGGATGAGAATGAAATGTATAACTTTTCGTTCAATGAATCCTATATATGGGAGAGAGAAAAAATTTCAAGATCAACCCTGTACTACAATGCAAAATTTCCTTTCATATGCCAACACAAACAATCATTGAGCAAATGACAATTCTTTATGTGTCTTTTTCAAAGACTTTAACAATCTCTAAATTTTGATTTTCAATGTTTTCTAAAAGACAAAAACATTTTTGTGAAAGAAAAACTTGTTGTTCACTTTTCAAAAAGAACTCTCACTATATCAATGAGAGAGCAGAAAATCAAATCATAAAGAATCAATCAATAACAACCCAATCAACTCTTTCAATGAAAGAAAAAAACAAAGAGCAAACCAATGAGTCTTCTCAATGCAAACAAAAATGTTCTTTCAAACCAATAAGCAAATGAGAAAAACCAAGTACTCAACTTTCAACCAATCACTGGTTCTCAACCAATCAGACACACTCAACTCTTGAAGTCGGAGAGAATGATTTTGCCAATAAGAGTCAAGAAACGAAAGTCAAGACACAAAGGGCAAGAAAAACCTTGAAACCCTAAAACTGTTCACGCATGCAAACTAAAGAAAGAAACATATCAATCAATGATCCAAGAAACCCAAAAGAGGTAATTCAACTGATCTGAGTAGTTAGAAAAACCAAAACTCAATTCCAAAATTTTGAAAAATATTGTTCGCAGGCAAGTAGTGTAACACAGTGCGAGAATCTATGATTCTTGCAGATGACCCTTTAGCAAGGTGCAAGGTCCTCACACTGAAACTTATGTGTAAGGTGCGAACCCTACAAATTCTCGCAGGTTGCAATGGATTGCAGTGCGAGAACTCCTGAACATAACAAAAATTTTGAAAATTGAAGCAAAATTCAAAAAGGCTTCTAGACTCAGAAGGTCTATCAGGATATCCTGAAGACTCAGAGACTGATAAGACAGGAGAAAAATGAAACTATAGAAAATGGCCACAGAAAAACGCAAAAAGCCACAAAGAAAAAGGGATTGTCCCCAGTGGAGTCCCAATTTTGTTATTGGATAAATCCGTAAGTGCGGACACAAACCGATCTCCCAAGATCCACCCGGATCTAGAACAAAATAGGACAGAATGATACTCTTTCCCTAGATTTTAACTATTGAATATACTAAGAGGAACGATTAAAGGACATACCTTATAATCACTTCCTTGGGTCTTTGTTGTTCCTGCTTCGCTCCAATTCTCTCGTACAGTCAAGATCAAGACAATACAAACCAATCGAAGTGAAGAAAGAACATTCTATTCAACAATTAATCTATGTATATGATCAAGGAGTTATACAATAAAGTGCTATTAACTTTATGGGAAAGGGACACATTACTGTATTATATTGATAGAAAGTAAAACTTACAACCTGAGCCTTGATGTTGCAATCCTCCTTTCGATGACCCTTAGCTCTGACACACACACTTGCTCACTTTCATGAAGAAGATCAACCACCTTTGATAAACTTGTTGGAGTTCCTTAGCTGCTGTAGCTTCGGTCCTTCACACAATCACTAATTCTCCAATGTCTCTCTTACTTCTTTGCTTGCTAACCTCTTCCATGAGAATCCCCTCAATATATGAGAGAGAATGAATTAGTTACTTGGATAGGAATGATCCCGAAATATCAGGAAAGCCATTACTTAGATAACCATTCGAATGCCATCTCATCCTTCTAGAAGATTCCCTTCTAGAATCTTCGAGAATTCTTCTTTTTCTTTTCTTTAGAAAAGGTTCGCACCCTAGTAGTTAGACACAGTGCGAACTTCTCGCACCCTCGCTCAAGGTAGCCTACGAGAATCATGCATTCTCGCAGGCAAATGTATTGGTAGCCTGTGAACCTTCCTCAAAAATGATATTTTTGGTAAGAGAAGAAAGTAACTTTTCTCAGGAGAAAGTTCTAATGAAGAGCCTGAGTACACCATAATCAATACATCATCATGATGACCAAAATCATGGGTAACAGCTTGAACCCCCATAAGTGTATTTTCGTTTTCGAATCTGGTCGACTCCTTGGTTTCATTGTCTCCAAAGACGGGATTCGGGTGGATCCTTTAAAGATTAAGGCTATTCTGGCCTTACCTCCACCTACCAATTTGACCCAACTCCAAAGTTTGCAAGGAAAAGAAAACTTCCTTCACCGTTTCGTTTGTAACTACACTGAGATAACTAAAGGATTCATGCGATTGTTGTAGAAAAACACCCCTTTCATTTGGGATGACATCGCTCAACGGTCATTTGATGCTCTCAAGCATACCTTGACCCATGCACCTTTGTTGCATCCTCCAGAATATACAAAGGAATACATCCTTTACTTAGCTGCCTCCACTTCCACTATTGCGATGGTGTTAGTTCAGGAGGACCCCAACGGTGAAGAACATGTGATCTATTACCTGAGCAAGAGTCTATCTGGACCTGAACTTCGATATTCACATGTAGAGAAACTGGCTCTGGCAGCCGTCATCACTATCCAGAGGTTTCGCCATTACATCCTACTACGCACCACCACTGTGATTGCAGACTCAAACCCCATGTACCATGTCTTGACACGTCAATTGCTCGGGGGCAAATATTCTAAATGGATCATCATCCTTTAGGAATTATATCTTGAATTTATGAAGTCCAAAGCCAAAAAGTCCCTGGTGTTTGCGGAGCTTATTTGAGATCTCCCCCATGCTGATGAAGATATTGAACCTAGATATTCTCTCCCCGACGAAACTCTCTTCCTCATCAACACCTCTAATCCTTGGTACAGAGACATCCTCCTTTACCTCCAAACCCAACGCTTTCAGCCTAACATTTCCCGCGAAGAGCGTCGACGTATTCACCACCATTCTCATCGTTATCTTATCGTCGGTGACACCTTGTATCGCCATAGTATTGACACTATCCTTCGACGATGTCTGATTCATGAAGAGGTTGAACGCGTACTGAATGATTGTCACCTTGGAGCCTGTGGCGGCCACCTTTCTTGGATGGCCACAGCCCAAACAATTCTACGTGCCGACTATTTTTGGCCCTCGATTTTCAAAGATTGTATTGAGGCAGTCAAAAAATGCCCACCCTGCCAAGTTTTTAACAACAAGGCACACACCCACCCTACTACGCTGCACCCCATTATCGCCATCGGCCCCTTTGCCAAATGGGGTATCGATTTTATGCAATGTAAGCCTACCTTAGTCGGGGGGCACGGTTATATAATCATCGTCGTCGACTACTTTACCAAATGGGCTGAGGCTATGCCTACCTTTCTAAATGATGGTCGTACTGCAAATTTGTTTCTTTTTAACCACACCATAACTCATTTTGGTGTACCATGCGCCATTGTCACTAATCACGGTGAACACTTTAAGAACCAGATGATGAGCGAATTGCATGTCAAGTTAGGTTTTCGCCATGAAAACTCATCCCCATACTATCCTCAAGCCAGCGGACAAGTTGAAGCTATCAACAAGGTCCTCAAAACCATGATTCAACACATGGTAGGGGAAAATAAGACATCCTGGCATCTACAACTTTTCTCCGCTCTCTGGGCTTACCGTACTTCCGTGAAAACCGCAACTGGGTTCACTCCTTTCTAGTTAGTGTATGGCATCAAAGCCATTTTACCAATCGAGTGTGAGATTCCATCTCTGAAACTTAAAGTAGAACTCCTACCCCATACTTCTGCCGAAGAAGAACACTTCTTATATCTGACCAAACTAGATGAAACATGTCGTGATGCCTCTCTCGTTAACGAGGCACATCAGAAACGTGTAAAAAATCAATACGACAAATCCGTCCATCCTCAGACTTTTGCAGAAGGAGACTTAGTCCTCGTCTATGACCAATCTCATGACAAACTAGGGACATGTAAGTTATAACCTCTGTGGCATGGCCCTTACATTGTGAAACGTGTTCTGCACAGAGGCACCTATGAGTTAGTCAATTATGATGGAACCTCCCTGGGAGAGCCCCGGAATGGGCTTTACCTTAAAAAGTACTATGCCTAGATCACCTAGCAGGTGTACTTTGTACATTATTGTATTTTAGTTTGGTGTGACTGTTTATTTCGCGTGCTCGAGTCTTTACTTTTGCCACTCATACTGTGCCTTGTGTTTTCATGCACAGATGATGTCTTCCTTTCCTATCTTTGTCGGGTCTGCGTATGGCGCTACTCGACACACCCAAAACATTGCTTCAGCAGCATGGGTCATTTACCAATTTGACGAGGTGGTGAGTTCAGGAGGTATTTTCTTAGGACCAACAACTAATAACATGGAAGAATACCATGCTGTCATCGAAATTTTGACCCAAGCCTCCTCCCTAGGTATCTCTCATATCATTGTTAACCTAGACTCCCAACTCGTGGTCTATCAACTCAATTGAATCTACGCTATTCGTAATTCTATCCTGCTATGTCTCCACCTACAAGTTCGCCGCCTTGAACGAATGTTTGATTACATCGAATATAGACATATTCCAAGAGAACTTAACATTGTTTCAGATTCGTTAGCTAATTACATCATGGATCGGTATCTCGCCCATAGATAAGGTTTCATGAAGGAAAACAAATTGTACATCACATGTAAATTAAAACACATCGCATGTAAATTAAAACATATCACATTAAGGGCATCATCATGTATAAATCATTTGGCACTGTAAAAACTCAGAACTGTATATATATACATAGCGTGACTGAAAATGTTTTGATTACATCAAAAAAAGTATTTGGAAGAGAAAATTTTTGGGTCTTTACACCCATACAACATCGTCTGACAAGTCATACAAAAACATACAATCACTAGAGAGACTCTAATCTCTCTGCACTGCATTGTGTTCAGAGTAACATATCACTGTGCGCACTACGCGTCTCAGTAGAGAATTAACATTCTTTGGTACCCCCACAGTGTGTCTCTGTAGATGTAAAGGCACTTCTCTCCTCTGTAGAGGAGGAATGCCCATCGTGAGGCCTTGAAGATTTCTTTCAACCTCCCGGAGACCTATCATTGGTGCCCTCGGATCCACTGCAACCGGAGCACCCTTGCGACGTCTCGGTACTGGTATATCAACCGGATGCACTGCTCCCTTGTCTGCATGTTAAAAACAATACATCCATTAAAAAACTCTTCCACATACCCAAAAAAATATATATACATTAAAAACTTAAAAACAAAAAACTAGACAAGGTGTTACTTAGTCTCTCACCTCGGATCCCAATCTTCCCCCACTGGTAGAGTCAAATCCATGCTCCCACTGAAGTCCACATCGACATAAGGGAAGTCTTCTATCAAGAGATACTGACGTCTCAGCCAAGCGAAGAAGTCACCAGTGAAACGGAACTCTAACTCTGCCACTAGTCTCGGAGAAAGAATAGTCCACCGTTCCATCCGTGGTTCTTCCACTGGCCGTACCGCCAATGCAATTTGAGGCTGCATCTGGGGGATGCACTCTAAGAAGAATGAGACTAAAAACGAACCATATCCAAACTGTTTCTTCCCCATCCTACATCGCGAAACCTGTTCCTTCACATTTCGAAGGAACCCTGTACTCTAGTTGAACAGTGTTGGCTCCAAACACTGTATGCCATAAGATACCTATGTTCTCGATGCCAGATGTGCGCTAGTACTTCCCATCACGTTCGTGATGGAAAAAAAAATGGACCGAAGGGGTAACTCTCTCATATCCTTGATAGGGATTCTACCCCCCACCAGTCTTGCTCCTGGGACACAATGACGTGCCATATACACGCCCACTTTCTCAGGAAGCACCCTCTATCCTGAAAAATATATAGGAACCCCTCTTTTCGAGAGGCCAGTCAAGAAATATACGTCTTCCAACTCGATGGTTAGAAGTTGTTTCCCAATCTGGAACCCTTTCTCCGCGACATCCCATAAGCTGATGATGTACTCAAGCATAAGGATTTCCTTCTTCATCTTCTGCAACTTGAAGAATTTTAGAAGGCCACAATATATCAACGCGGCCCGTGTACAAGGAATCCGCAAAGAAACCAAATCATCGAGCTCATGCTCTCGTTCTTTCCACTTGATCATGGTTGCCAAAATCACCTACAAACAAAACAAAAAAACAAAGAATTTCATTATTCAAATTTTCGGCAATTTCGGCAATTTCTTAAACAATTTAAAACATGAAATCTAATTCCCATACTATTCAAAAAGGACCACGCCCTCTTTTATAATCATCATTCCCTCTCTTTACCATTCAATAACCCTCACGCAACAATAATACGTTTTTAATTAAAATGATGTTCATAATGGTTGCGTGGGCATTTTCTTTGAATTTCTTATGGATTCTTTAACGAAAACGACCCATCCACTTAAGTATTAAGGCGTTTTCATATTTTCTATCACCTTCTAAACATGTTTTTGCAAAAGAATGTCTCTTTCCCATCGTTTTTAATAGAGGTCGATTTGATTTTTTTTTAGAGCGACCTAGGGCTTCAGTTTTTAAATTAAAGACTGCTATGGAAATGAATATTAAACCATGTAATTGAAAGAAGGGGAGATGAAGATCTACCTGGTCCAAACGGCGAGAGAAACGGTCAACCGTAGCTCCAGTATCAAGCAAAACAAGATCCACCTCCAAAATGAGAATCTCCACTGCTACAAATCCTTATGCAAAATGAATTGGTAAATGGAATTTTTATTGCATTACTATTTATAAATTTCCATTTTTTATAAGGTATAGTTATTTGTGGGTTTCTTTGATAATATAAAGACTTCACTAAACCTCTAGATTGCAGTTTTGACACTACAGGTTTCAAAGCAGTTCTGATCGATTATTTACCTTGTCACATTCATGAGCACAGTCTTAGTTCGTTCTCAAGCTCGAGGATATAAGAACGCACCGGGTAGAATTTTATCTCTTTTTCAGACTCGTATGGACACATGAAAAAGGAACCCCCTGGAGTCATCTTTAAACTCTTTTCAGACTCTCTAAATATGAAAATATTGTCGAGTGATCTTGCTTCCTTTCATGCTCGTTAAAATGTTCGAAAGGGCGTCTTTCGAGTGGTAGTTTATCTCTTTTTCAGCCTCGTGAGACTAACTGTACAAAAAAGGAACTGAGAGAGTTCTCTTTTAATTGTTTTTCCAGACTCTATAATCATGAAAAACCTTCGAGTTTTATATCTTTGGGCTCACTAAAACAAACATCGACAGACCCATACGGGACCGAACCGTTCCTTCTTCTGGTTCGTTAAACAAAGGAAGAGGAACTTACCGAAGGTGAGTTATATCGAGCATGTGTTACCCTCCTCGAGCTGGTTAAATCAAAAAGAGGTACTCATCTATTTGGATGGGGGAAAATTTGAAAGAAGCAAGCCAAGTAGTCTCTTGAGAACATTACCAAGTAACTCTTAGAGTCGCCCTTGAACACAACACTTTGTCTCTTGCACACATTTTAATTCACTGAACCTATGCACTGAGCCAATCCTTTGAGTTTCTTTCACTCCTTTGGGTCACCTGACGTAAGTCACAACATCCACTGCATCATAAAGTTTTGGTCCATGTCATGTTTCTGCCATCGTGCCTCAGTGTTCAAGGGAAGTATCTGCCTCGAGAGTCAACCATCACAAATATCTTGTCTCAATACCCATGTCAGTCCATGTTCATTTGATCTACCAATTACATCTCTATGTTTGTTTCATGTCGTTGATGGGGGATACATTAAGGCCCTCCTTCGAAGAGCCTATTCCTGTCGACTTCAACACATTATCCGGGAACTAGGCTTAGAAACCAGTTAGTACTTTGGGACCTACATGCCTCAATGGTAGGCCTCCTCACATTCGATAGTGGGTTTACATTATTGACCTCTGATCGGATGATTCCACGGATGTTCAACTCCAGCTCATCCATTCACATTTGCTAGAATGTACTAGGGTACCTTGGGAATCATTGACATTAATGATGATCTCCCTCGCACTTGTTAACGGTTTACATCATTGACCGGTAATCAAGTGGTTTCTACCATGTTCGACATCAAGACATCTATTCACATGGTTAGATTCATACTACATCAATATCGGTTAGAAGACCCTGGGTTGGGTGATCACTTTGATATGTACTTTTCCCAGGTTGTGAAGGAATTTCTCTTGAACGAATGACACATATACTGTTACATAGATCCACTTTGTATTGGTCATGGCTATGTCTTGTCATCTCGTAGATCCACTGTGTATTCTTCATGGCTACGATTAGTTTAGGTCATCAGAGTATAGATCCACACTGTATCCTCAGTGGCTATACCTTTTTATCAATACAATTATGGATCCGCAGTGTATTTTATGGTGGCCATATCTTGTAAGTCTTGATCACCCAAGCATAGGTATGCCTGCCTTGGGTTTGAAACATGTCATGATATTTGTTGGATGTTTGTGTGCAGCTTTTGTCAGGTTCTTTGCGTCTATACCCTTGCTTGAAAGTCTACAAAGCATTTTAGTTATCAGTTCTCATATTCTAACTTCATACTTTGGGGGGAAATCTGTTACACATCAACATTACTCACTTTGGCAAGTGTCGCAAGTTGCTCGCAAGTGTCGCATGTTGCTCGCAAGTGTCGCATGTTGCTCATAAGTGTCGCATTTTTCTCACAAGTGTTGCATGTTTATCATAAGTGTCGCATGTTTCTCACAAGTGTCGTAAGTATCGATCAAAGCATACTTCCATGATGACGACACTAAGGAGACACTTAAAATGCCTCAAATACTTGATCTAGAGAAGGAGGAATGGCTAACTGGAGATAAGAACCTCTTGCCACTTGAAAGGAGCACTTAATTTAAGGTTTTGGGAGAGAGCGCTCCCCTACATCAGCCTTAGGAGCGTTGGCGCTCCCCTATAAGGTGTTACGGAGCGTTATAGCACCAAACTACCCCTCTGAAGGAGCGCTATAAATCTCTAGAGTGTTGGCGCCCCCTTGAGCCTACTAGGGAGTGCTATAGCGCCCTGATGCCCCTTTTGAGGGAGCATTGTCTAATCTGGGCAGTAGTTGATCTGTTGAGGAGATTAAGGGGAGGATCTGTCGAGTTTGGAAGGAAGTTGCATTCAAATTCCTGGTCGAACCATGATCTTAGGAGAAGATCCTTGGTTCAAGGAGGGAAATCCTCAACTTACCCTAAATATACCTCAAGAGGTTAAGCCTCTCTGAACCTATATAAGCAGGCTCTATCATGGTGAGAGGGAAGAAGAATTGGAAGCATGAAACTTATGATCTCATAGGAAACATACAGTGAACTGGAGGAAAGTAATCAGTAAAGTTGTTGTCGTCCGGATCGTGGATCTTTTGAGCAAGGGTTAAGACAAAGGGGACTTGACGAAGCTGTCGCATTCACATCTATGGTTGTAAGCTACTTCTGTCATTGTTCTCATTAATATGACACGCTTGGCCTGTTTCTTTCTAGTTCGTGTTTAACCTCACATGAACTTGTCTATGATAGATAGATCTATTTCAAGCTAATATCAATAGAGTAGGAATTGGTTGTACTGTTGTTTTTCTACAGGGCTCATCGAGGAGCGAAAGATTGGATCTCAACTCAGAGCATGCAGGGACAAACGTCGATAAAAAGGTACTTCTTTTCTCCTTCCTCCTCATGCATTAGTTTGTGTAGATCCAAAAGGAAGTCAGTGTCCATGTTAATCATCTTCTGTCTTAAGAGTTAAGAGTCTATCTCTCAAGAGGAGATCTACCTGTCCGCAGGGAGATTTTCCTTCAACATAGTCATCCTCATAAAGGTCATGGAGTATGTTTTGTGAATGTATGAACGAAGTTGTAGTGCATGCGGCGCCATATAGGAAAAAACCATAATAACGGAGCTTAAGAGCCAAATCGTTGTGGACATTGCACAAGAGGGGGTGAACCACGATAAATCATGTGTTATGTGGAATGCTTATTGTTTATGTCTTTGTTGTCAATGGTTAGATCTTGGATGAATATCTTGATGGAGTAGTTAGATTTTTTTATTTACATGCATGAATAAAGAACACCAGAATAGCTTATATAGACGAATGATATAGTAATTGACTGAAGATCACATAGTATAGTCCCAGATCCCCACTAATTCCTAGGCTGCAAGAACCTGAGCGTTGCAGCCACCCATAAAACTATCTCAGGAGAGACTACACAATGCACTCCGTGTACTGCTTTGCCTTCTAATTTACCAGGAGGGCCGATAGTTTTAGAGGCTTTGTTGGATCCCTAGTAGACATGAACCTACGTCAAATAATGTAAAGGTGTAATTAAGATAAGAAACCAACAAATGGTTCTATTGCCAGTTGGAACAACATAGGATTGAGTGGATGAGATCTGTTGAATATCTGTCAAAACAATGGTTGATATGTTGAAGATTTGCTCAAAGAATGTTTGATCTGTTGAAAAACTGTTAAAAGAATGTAAGATATGGGACCAAAGTGTTTGAAAGAATGAAAATATAGAAGGGAATGTTTATATTCTGAAGACCCACGAAAGAGGAAATAGAGAGATGGTTGAAAACAAAGGAGCTAGAGTTTGCGCAGCAAGATAACAAAAACCTTAGAGTAACACTGTGCAAATATCTTGATAAATATGTGTTTATTGATCTGCATGAAGTCTTTTTCTGTGATTTTCCACACTTATTGCAGAAATGGATATTGAGGTTGAAGGATAACCACGCAAAAAATCGGATCCGACAGTTAGAGTGGACCCTAGTTCAGATCGTGCAGTTATAGCAGGTGAATAACAAATTCACCCGCGTAGTAGATTTTTGGCTTGACAATATTGTGGTAGGCTTTATCATAGAATTTGCGGTAGATACCACGAAGTCGTACAACGCAACAAAGCAAGAGTTTCTATGCGGTCCTCAAGGAAGGTATATTTGATCGTTGTATACTTCTATTAAGATACTACTCTATAACAAAGGTGTAATGACAATGGAATAAGGCAACTAAACTTCCCTGCATGAATGGGGGAATGGGTGAAGCACTGACAAAAAAAGGAGAAATGGAAGGAGAAAAGGATAAAGGAAAGAAGGAGGAAGCCCTAGAACCAATCATGATGGACAAAAAACAGATCAAGCAGATCATGGCGACATCTGGAAAGACGTGCAGTGGAGTACCCTACCAATACAAGGTGAACACAAAGAAGAGAGCCATAGCTGTGAGGGTAGACTTGGCAAGTGATGAAGAGGAGGTAGAGTATCTCCGGGTTTTGGAAAATATTGAGGAAATATTGCACGCGACATATGAGAGGAAGATGAGAGGTCCAAGAATGGGAAGAGAGGGAATGATCCAGGTGGATATCGGTGGCCACCCACCTTTTTCGGCTGGCTCAAAATAGTTTTCTGGTAATTTTGGCAATTTACTATTTTTAGCAGTTTTTAACTTCCGGGGCCATTTTGAGGGCCCAAATGAAGGTTTTTAGAGATAAAGGTTCTTAATAATAGCTAAACTCATGATTGAGCCCCCAAAATGAATCTCCTTGATGATACCTTTCCAATGAGCTATCACATGCCTAAAACGGAGATCATATGCAAAAGTTACGACCCCGGGAAGTTGATGTACTCACTTACCCAAACGGGGCCCACATGACTTTTAGCGCTTCATATCCTAGGGTTAGGTTTTTGGATGTCTAGGGTTTTTTCCATTCCTTCTTATTGTAAAAATGCCTTTAGAGCCTCATTGTAATCATCTTCTTGCGAATGCGAGTAGCCATCACATCTCTTCTCAGAGATAAGCTGCCACCATTCTAGCGACACTCTGTATTTTTATAGTCCCTGTACATTTATTTGATTAATAGAAATTGTGTATTATTGTATATATGTGTTTATGGTTGCATCTCTTATACATTTATGTTATATTATTGAATATCTGCGATATCTCTGTGCATTTCCTTATTATATCTCCGCTCTCATTTTGTGCCGAAAATAATCCGGATCAGGGCATCAATCCTATCCATATTAATGTCAGTGTTAAACCCATAAAACCATGTGCGACCAACACACCAAAAAGAACACCACCATTTAGAAAAACGAATTTCAGAAGAATGAATACAGTAGGAAGTGCATCTACACAAGGAACAACAACTGGGGGAGCTAGTTCAGGAAGCATTAGTCAAGTATCTACACCATGTGGAGGTAATAGTTCAACATTCATGATGGAAATACATGATCCCACCATTCGGTTACCAGAATTTTGAGGAGAGGTAGCAAAATACCCTGAGAAACACTTGTTTATTTGTGAAAATATTTGGGAAGAAAAACATATCACTGACGAAGACACTAAACCTGCACATCTAGCTTTCATGCTAAGAGACCGTGCACTAGACTGGTACATGAGTCTAGACGTAAACAATGCACCTGGGATGACAAGGACATTGACAAACATTAAGAAATTACTGATTAATGAGTTCCATAAGTTGAGCTGAGAGGATCAATACATAAACGAGATTATAGAAATACGATAGAAACTAGGAGAATCTGTCTGGGAAATTGACCAACGATTTAAACGTCTCAAAGGGAAATTGAGGTATGCCATGACTGACATGCAACATAGGCATCTGTTTGTGAATTCCTTGTTACCACAATTGAAATACCCACTCAGAAAATAGAAATTACAATCTCAAACAGAGGCTCTGCATGCATCCTTGCAAATGGAGGATAATCAGTACCACAAGAAAGATCCATCTATAGAGGAGTTGAAGGAGGATCTGAAGAATCTTACCTTTCAACGCAATCAGGATAAGGGCAAGGAAAAGCGCAAATTTGTTTGGTGTACTACATGTAGAATAGAAGGGCAGCATAAGAACTAATTTCCAACATTCGCGCAGTATATGGTAACAGGGATGCCAAATCCATTGCCGACAGGAGGACCCTGGTGTAAAATTTTCAAGATGCATGGGCATGATCCATATCATTGTCATATGATGCAGAAATACCAGACAATACCAAAGAATGCATACTATAATTTTTTCAAGTCAGTAAGCCATGATAAAAGACTGCAAAACCATGGATCTGATGAGGGAAAGGACGTCAAACACATATAGGGTGCAAGCCAAAATGATGATAGGGCAAGTTGCACCTCAATTTAATTAGGCACCACTGCAGTGTTACAAGGAAAATCTCTCTATGGCTAGCGTAAACCACAACAGATGGAAATGATTGCAGAAATCAAATCTCTTCTCAAGTATGCTATAGAAACAAATATGCTAGCAAGACAAGATAAAAGGCCTACATCGTCTGGACATTCGATGAAGTCCACCGTTGAGCACTCGACCCAAAGAAATATACCTACAACTAGTCCTCAACAACCAAGAAAAGAAAGAATATGGTGATATTATATAATGTTAGCACATTCAATAGCATAATCCATTAATAAACACGACAAATACGCCCATGGGATAATAATTCAATATATTTTCAAAATATCAATTGGACGGGAAAAGAGTATTTCTATTAATAAATGACCAGTAGAAGTGTAAATGTTACAGACTTTTGTGTTAGCACGGTTTGGAACCGAGAAACTAAGTTCCTTCTAGCTAGACCTCCACCACATCAATCCTCCACCAAAGGCAAGCTCATAAGAGAGAAACAATGAGGTTCTCAATCACTAAGGGAAGAGCTTGGGGGATGAACATTGTGTTCATACTTAAAGGACAAAGGGATGAAGACTCAATATGAAGTAAATAATTTCTCCAAAGTAACGTTTCTCTCAAAGTTGAATTCTTTCTCCCTTTTCCATAGCTCGAAATTGGCCCATTTATAGCCTTCAAAATCAAACTGAAAGGCCGTCTCAGAATGTTTCCAGTATATGGAAGGCCAAGGATCATAGATCTCCTATCGTGACATGGAAACCCGACATTTAATTTTCATTTTCTGTCACAAATCTCGATGTACATTGGTTGTAGTGGAGCAACCTACGTATATGCATGTTGTATAGTGTGCAAGATGCGTACATGTGGAAAAACATTTATTTTTGGCTTTGGATATTACAAACATGGATGATAAGTCTGGATAGGGAAATGGAATAAGGCCCTCTGTGCAAGATTGCATAGGGTGAGCAAAATCTTGCTATAATATATGCCCCCTAATGTGTGATGTCAAAGGAGTATCTGCGATGGCCGAAATACATTATAAACAACCCAAAAGTGGAGTGGTAGGGAACCAACTGGACGAACTAGTTTCTCATTACATTCTGCACTGACTTTGCATATGTTGTTCCTGAGTTTATACTTTAAGGCTCTAAAGTATATCATCAAAGCATCTGATATGAGTAAAGAAAGTTAAGGTGAAGCACCAGTCTTGGCAAGTCCTGATTACACAAAAGAGTTTCTGATTTTTTCCTTCGCTTCCGAACACACTATCGCAACTGTACTACTACAAAAAAACGAAGAAGGCTTTGAACAACCTATTTCTTTTTTCAGTAAAATTCTGAGAGATGTTGAGTTGAAATACAATACACTAGAAAAACAATCTTACACAATGGTGAAGGCTCTCAAGGATTTCAAAACGTACGTATTACACTCGAAAATCATAGCCTATGTTCCTACAAGTTCTATTAAAGACATACTAGTTCAGCCGAATAGTGATGGGAGAAGAGACAGATGGCTAGCTAAGATTCAGGAGTTTGATATGGAAGTCAAACCAACAAAAATCATTAAAGGCCAAGGTCTAGCTAAATTGCTAGCCGAATCAAACTTGCAGGCACTCAGGATAAATCAACTGCAAAAGGATGAGGGTTTTCTAGAGATAGATGAACTCGATTTCACTACACCTACAATTGAGATTCAAGACAGGTTTTCTACTTCAATCTGGTACCGTGATATTTTTTTTTACCTCTTGACTCTTCAATGTCCCAGTGAACTAACCCCATCTAAATCTAGGAAACTGAAGCTACATGCTATAAAATATTGTATTATAGACTAAACCTACTCTTCATATAACCGTGGTTACTTTCTCATAAGCCTCTGGAGGAAAGAAAAGGGTCTTGTCTCAACTTCAGAAGCGTTCAGACTAACTTTCAAAATGAAGATAGGCAAATTTCTATGTTTCTCCTAAACTTTGACTGAACCATAAGTATGTCTGGGCTAATCACAACCTCTTTAGTCTTTCCATAAGGAATAAACTAATCATTTTCGCTTGAGGAAAATCACTAAGAAACATTAATGAGTTCCCCCCCATTTTCTCTCTGAAGCCGAAAGTGTCTGAAAGCCAGAAAGAAGATTAACCTAGAGCTTTTTAAATAAGTTGACAGACCTCTGAGTATATTACATTTTATGAGTATATTACATACTTATGGATTGCCCACTTCATAATAATATATATACAGACAGATGGTGAAAGGAAATTCATTATTGGTTCCCCCCATCTAGTCTAAAGAGATGATGAAAGGAAATTCATTATATGATTGCCCTCATGTCATCATTTAAATGCTAGAAAATAATGAAGTGGTGTAAGGAAATTCAATGCGGAAAATCTGATAACTTCACCGGGGTACTGAACATGCTCGCTGGCAGTGAAGCAATATCTACATATCTGACAAGGTTGTTATACACGAACTGCAAGATGCTCTCGTAATTTTTCTTCTTTCATGCTAGATGTATACTGTAAGCTTATGGAATTCCCTATTTTAAAGAAAGATGGAATTAATTTACCTCGATGCGAATTCTGTCACATAAAACCGGATGGAACGATTAATTTGGTTTTGATTATCTTGTGCAAATCTGAGGTCGGTTTTAGAAAGGGAATCTATGAGAGCCTGATTCAAGATTGTCGAATGTTTCAATTTCGAAAAGTTTTTTGAGGTGGAAGTTTAGATCCTTTTCTTCCTGGTTGATCTTTCTCCAGACATGTTTTACAGATTGGAATGACTGACCCCATGTACCGAATAAAGGCACTAAGTCTACACATTCTCCTCATCCCACAAGGAGATGAGGTCCCCAATTGGAGCCTATGTTGAAACAAGGTATGAATTTTTATCTCTAACCAAAGACTTCATTTGTTTTTTCCTAGTATGGAGCCGCCCTAATATTAAAATAAAAAAGGGGGGACAAAATGAAACCTTTCGCGATTCGGAGTTTGGCGTTTCATAAAGCAGTCAATAAAGTTCACAACTCCAAAGTCCCGGTGTTGATTTTTCAAAAGGGGTGCTCCAAAGTCCCGGTGCTGATTTTTCGAAAGGGGTGCTCCAAAGTCCCGGTGCTGATTTTTCGAAAGGGGTTTTAATTTTGTTTATATATATATATATATAAAGGAGAAACGAATGTTATAAATCCAAATGTGCTTATTCGCAAAGTACCTTTAAGTATGATTAATTAGACCCTTAATCACGATCAGTGAATCTTAAAACTTTTGGAGTTTTGGGTTTCCCAGTAACAAAGTGCTCTTGAAATATAGGTCTGCGAATTCCCAATTCCTGATTTCTGAAAGTCTTAATCATAGATAATCTTGATTATTCAAGGTTTTAATATAGATGATTAATGTCCATTTTAAGCTATTCAATTTTCGCATTCGAGGGTTGCATATGACATATCTCTTGGGTACGTGATCCCCGAAACTCTGAATTACAAAATCATAAACTCTAAAACAAAGTCTTAAACTTGAACTAAGTCATTTTAAAGCATGATTAGCAATCCCTAAAATTCTTTCAGGCTTCAGGATTCGGCATTTTAAGAAACAGTAATTTCGAAACTCCGAGTTGAAAACGTCGATATATGATAATATCTGTAATAGGACAAATTAAGATTTTTAAGTTTAAATGCGTATCTTTGAGCTCATCTTCTTCATTTAAAACATTAAAGTCCTACTACCCATCTCAGTACGTCCATTAAAGGATGAGTTAAAAGAACTACAACTCTGCATTTCGAATTTTATTCTTATCTTTTACAATCACGGGTGAGTTGTATTCATCCAAGCTTATAGATTTTCTCGTCTGCAAACAGGTTTTCAATCTAGTGCGAATGCTATGGCACCTAAAAGGGTACTTAAGAAAGTTGAGGGAACTGCTGAAAGCACAAGTATAGAAGGAGATGTCGTAGCTGATACCACACCCCACGCAATTGATTCTATCAAATCTTGGAGGCAAATCTTCAAGAATCTAGATTACGAAAGTAAGAACTTCCCGCATGATTCTGAGAACAAACTCTGGGACATAGCGGAGTCTTAACTTCACAAAATAGCAGCACGCCCACGGCTTATGCCATATAATGACATGATATATTGGGCCTTGAAGAGAGAAGACGCGAAGACAAGGAGCATTATGGACAGCCGTGGGGTCATCATCGGTACTTCCTTTAGGCCGAAACATATACAAGTAATGTACATGCTATCCCCTAATCCTAAGTATATTTATAATGCTAAATTCATAGCCGAATTCCAAAGAAAGGAATGCGCAGAGGCAGATCAGACATACCCTAATATAATTAGATACTGGTGGGGAGTGCCAACGAAGTTCGGGGCCAATACTCATGGGAAATATGCCACAGCCTTACTAAATGAATACATGGTCTATGTAGCCATGATGCTTTGCAGACTCTTTGAAAAGAAAAGCTCCACTCATTTCCCTGCGGCATGGGTGCCTCTTCTTCATGAAGCAGCTGAAGGTTTTAGTTTCAACTAGGACAAAATCCTATCAGACAATTTATCTGAGGTAACAGAGTAGCAAAACGAAAAATCCAAGGGCCAACCAGTGGCCTTCTATATGTCTTCCTACATCATGGACGCCATATTCTTCATGACCCCTTTCCCTTTGATGAATTGGAGTTGGAATCCAACCGCCAATAAACCCATTCATGAATATTATTCTAAGTTGTGGGAAGAAAATGCTAAGGATTCCTTCTACAAAATCTGCCACTTCGTGGTGATTTCGGTGCACCAGATGCTATATGGTTGTGAGCCTCCTTGTATTTCTAAGTCATTCATGGAAAGTCTCAAGGCCGTCATTGATTGGTTTATAGAAGAAATTTTTTCCTACATTAGGGTTTTCGGATGTTCAATCCCTCCCCACGCACTACCAAAATCCCTCCCTGATAGACTGGCATGTAGGGAGGTGGCTCATTAGATAGTAATAGGTGGCATCAAGAATGAACTAAAAATGGCCCAAAAGAGATTATGGCCTATTTTCCCTGTGCAAATTGGGAAATATTTGCTACTCAATCTAGGGCATTCCAAGGTTGAGGCAACAACATTAGGAGAAATAAAGTTGCTAAATCTTGATCACAGGAAATATGATCCCTATAAAATTGTGGGTAATCACCAAGTCAACTGCAATTTGAAAGCATATGAACATGAACAATACCCTTTTGATGACATGTTCAGAGGATTTATAAGTTATGACAAAGTGCTGGCCAGGTTTCAAACTTTGTCACCTTACTTGCAAAACAATTTCCTGAACTTCCAGAAACATTGGAGAAGTGGTTTACCCAGGGTATTACTAGGAGAAGCATCAACTTAGCCTCCCGAACAAGGAAATGTACCCCCAGGTTTTGGATCAGGAGGGCAGGATAAAGAACATACAAAGAGAATTATGGAAGAGACCGAAGATTCTCCACGGAAAATAGAAGAACAAAAGGCAGAGAACTCAAGAATGGAAAAAGGGTCTCAGACACCCCCAATGTCTGATAAACTAGATTTCTCTTTTTCATCTTCAATTCATGGTAATACCCCCAAAGAAACATAGGAGGTAATATCTATAGAGCTAGTTTCTCCCATCACCTCTTTGAATCCATTACAATCCACTTTCGATTTCCCCCAGTTGGGAACCCTATACATTAGTGACCTTGAGCCCATCCCCAGAGAAGAGATTCCTCCATCTGATTATTTTTTCAGTAAGAAGAGAAAGGCAGTGTTGAAGCAGGAAATACATGAAAGGGAAAATGCAATGGTAAAGAGGCACAAAATCATAATAGACGGGAAAAATTTAGAGGAAGAAGATTTTGCTAACGAAGTAGCTGGTTCTATGGGAGCGTTAGCCACAACTAACCAGTTCAATGTTCAAAATATGAAAGCACGTCTGAGACAGAGAAACCTCATGATCGCTAAACTACAAGGTCGATTAAAGGATAATGAAAAAAATATTGAAGAAGGTATAAATAAAGGTCTGGACTAGGCCAGAGCCGGGGATAAGAAATAAATTCAATCCCTAAAAAAAATCCTCAGCGAGATGGAAGAGAGAGTACAGACAAGTTAAACACAAGAAGAAATCATAAATCAATTACAAACAAAATTAAAGGCAATTGAAAATCTAGTCATAGATCTGAAAGTTTTCCAGGCCCATTCATTGGAAGTGCATGTAGAGCTAGAAGTTGAACAACAAAAGTTGATTTCGAAGATAGAGATCCTCTAGAATTACTTCCATGAAGCCAACAATTATTTTGATAACATCATCATGAAGGAAAGATAAGCTAAAGTAGCAAGGGTTTCCCTTCAAAGGGAAATCATATGTTCAATGAACGAAGAGACACCCAAAACTACAAAGTTATTAGCCACAGAGAAAATCAGAGGTGACGTTATGCTCAAAGTATGGGAAGCCAACATAATGGAAAGCAAAAGAATAGTTAAAGAAATGAAAGACGATTGTGAAGAGGTTTTCGATCTCTTAGACAAAGGGTCATTAAACATTGGGAAGGACAATTGCGCAGGGATTCTAGGGCAGATAAATATTGCAAGACACCAATTAAAGTTTAAAGAAGATCGAAGTGATATCCAGATGGAGATTTCATAGAAAAAAGAAATGGATGTCACCTTAATCAATAGGCTGTTGATTCAACCCAACTTAAAATTGAAGTCAATAAAGTTTGCAGATAAAAGAGTTGACGTCTGTTTCCCAAATATACAGAGAAAGGTATATCTATTCGAAGCAAAGGAGTTCCTAGAGCCTCCCAAAACGTCTGGACCTTTCCTCAACAAATGCATCGAATGTGTCAAAGAAAAATAAGGAGAGTATTCAACATAGCAATAAAGTACCAGTTTGAAAAGTGTAGCTATGAAAATAAAAGAAAGATAAAGAAAATCTTGTAAAACAGTTTTCAACTTATTAACGATAAATAGCTAGTTCCTAGAAATTAGAAGATTCCCCAACCGCCAAGGGTTGGAAATTTTGTATAAATGTAAATTTTTGGAACTAAGAAAAGGATTTTTGGTGGCCATTGTATAGGAGAAACGTTTTACAGTGATAAATAAGAATGCAAAATGAAGATTCTGGATCTTGTCAATCCTGAGCTATGTGTTCCCTTTGTTTTTTCTCATAGTATTTTTTCTTATGTGTATCTTTGATGAAATTTTAAACAATAATTTAGCATAATATTTACTATCGGTTCGAGTTGTTGGGTTATCTAATCATTTACAATTTTTCCTCTGTACCTGTTGTCAGCAGTTTCAAGATATGTAGATTATTTAGGTTGCAATGGTTTGTGTTTCATTAGAGTCCTCTTGTCTTTCATCTTCCCTCGTTGTAAAGTGAGATTCTTCCATGATCGATGCCTCATTTTTGTTAAACGATTTTGTGTTTTTTATTCGTCAATATCACGTCTTTAAAATCTAACTTAGGAACAGGAAACGACCTCTGATTTGTTGAATATTAATCTGTGTTTGAATTTTCTTCTCTTATAATCAAAATTAGAAAGCAACACACTTTATTGAACAAAGTTTTAGACCTTCTTCCACCCATTATTTTTCATGACTGTGCCTGCCTTAAGAAAACCTAATGTAGAACCCGGTCTTTCTGATCAGACTAGCATTGCCCTAAATTTATTTAACACTATCTTGCAAACAACTAACACCCAGGTCAAATTAGAATGTTCATGGGCAACCATTGAATGAGACATAAGCATCCAAGAAAACTGGGAAGCTCAATGGAGAAAATTAAGGAAACAACCATAATGGTTATCCTTCAAAGCCGACTTTGTCTACTTTAACTTTCTTTACTCGTATCAGATGCTTTGACGATATACTTTAGAGCCTTAAAGTATAAACTCAGGAACAACAACATACATGGATGCCAATAAAATTACACTACATATCCATGTGAAAATATACCAAACAAGTCTTTGTGGCCATGATTAGGAAAATACAAATGCGGTTACATGCCAATAGTTATCATAGTCACGAACAAGGCCCAGTAGAACCAGTCTCAAAACCATTATGAAGATATCTATATACCATGGAGTACAATCTGATCTCCCATGATTATTGAAGTCATATAGGTATTGGTCCAATGAAAAGGAAGCAACATCTCATGAAATATGCAGACAGATAGTGATGTCTTCAAGTCTTCTACACAATCTGCCAAGGGTGCAAGTCTACATCATGTGAATAAAGGAGTTGAGGTCGAACACAATGAGACATTATTTTATTACCGGTCAATGACGTATATCGTTAAAAAATGAAAGACATCCTACCGATAATGAAAGTATGTATCAAGGCACTGAGTACATTCTTACAAGTGTGAATAAAGGAGCCGGTGTCAAACACTTGAAGAATCCATCAATTAGGAGACATTGATGTATTCCCAACTGTCGATGGCGAGAGATCCTGCCACTGATGACTGCAATCCTCAAGGTACTCATAAGACTCTAGGTCTCGTTTCCAGAATAAATGGGCTGAATTCGATGGAAGGAGACCCGCTAAAACGAGACCATTAAGTCATCTCTCATCAGTGAGCACGAGGTACAAAGCAGGAGCTTCATGATTTCATGGAGATCGGATGAAGAACATGTTCACGAACCAACGACACTATGTATCTTTCGTGTGTGCCAAGTGCAAGAGGTACACGAAAAGGACCCTCTGAATAGTAGCCAATGATGAAAATTGTTGAAAAACGCGAGGAAACCACCAATAAAAATAATGGCATCCAAGACACTACATGTATCCCAATGTGTGAATAGATGTCTTGATGTTGAACACAAGGGAAACCACCCAATCAACGACCAATGATGAAATTTCGACTGTTGGGTTCAAGGTTACCTACCAATGATGAAGGTAGGGATAGGGTGCATGATAGGACTATAGTATCATGTGATTCTGAGACAAACTGAGGGTATGGCCGACATGCAAAGTCAATAGTTATAAGGAGTGGACGAAATAGGTTGATAGACTTCCTTTCAACAAGAGCATGAGAGATATGGAGGACTTTGATAGCATAGACCCAATGATGAAACCATGAGATGCAAGAGGCATCAATGAAATTCTCTATAGGGACTAGAAGAGTAACCAGTCGGTAGAGAAGACTTTGTAACGATCTCAGCTTCCTAAGGCCATGCTAATCCCAAAATTATGATGATGAAAGGACTCAATAACTTTGTTCTCTATTCAAAGGTGGCACAACTGCTACCAATACAAGATAATACTCCCTTCTCGCTCGTCTTTTTTTGTTTTTTCATAGAAAAATGAATGCTATGATACAGAGGAGGAAATGAGTGTCGCAAGTAAGCAAAACTAGTTCCAGTAGTGGAACATACCTATGCTCAATGAAAGGAGATGCATGTGGGAGATGGAAACTCAGGGGAATGTCCCCTCCTAGGTAGAGGGTGTCAAATTGCAAAGGATATAAACAAGGCTCTGCTTGGTTGAGGATGTAAAATTGATGAGTCAAATGGTTTATACACAAAGCGAGAATTGGCTATAGGCTCAATACTGCAAGCAAGGGCATGAGATGCAATCACAACTTGACACCAAAAAATTTCACTTTTTATGTCTTTTAGTCTACTTCGTGTAAAAAAGGGATAAACTTGTGCCAGATATACATCTTTTCAAATCCAATTTACGAGTGTGAAAGAGACAAGTTCACTCGACAATATTTTTTCTCTTTGAAAACGAGTCAGAAAAGAGATTAACTAAGACTCATGACCTTTCAAGTCCAATTAACGAGTGTAATTCTGCGTTTAAAATTTCACTTTTTATGTTTTAAAATTTTAAGTAGACCCATCTTAGCTGTTATTTATTCCATCATTTTGTTCGAAAAGTGACTTCCATGATCAGTCACAATCTTACTCGGGATACTGAACCTGGTGATAATTTGATTGAATACGAAGAAGGCAGAAGTATTCCCATCAAATTTAATTGTAGGCATGGAATTGACCCACTTAGTAAAGTAGTCGATGACCATGATAATGTGTTGATGCCCCCCCAGCCGAAGTTGGGTTGCAATCCATAAAGTCCACCCCCCACTTGGTGAAGGGACCGACGGTAATGACTGGGTGATGAGGGGCTGGATGCGAGCACATTTTTTGAGTGAACACCTAGCAGGGGTGACACTTCTTAAATGCTTCAATACAATATTTAAATATAGTAGGCTAGAAATAACCAGCTCGTAAAATGTTTTGGGCTATCGCAAGCTCGGATAGATGACCACCACAAGCCCCACTGTGGAAATTGTTCAGAAAATACTCAGCCTCTCCATGAGTTAAACAACGACGCAATATATTGTCTATTCCTCAGCGATAAAAAGTGTCACTAACGATAGTATACTTCTTAGGTTGGTACCTTACACACCGTCAGTCATCTCGTGAGAGATGCTGAGGGAAATTCAAAGTTTAGAGATAGAGAACAATGTCTCCATACTAGGGTTCTGATGACGAGACAAGAAAACTGTGTTCATCCGCAAATGAATCAACATGGATAACATCCTCATATTATCATGGAAAGTCGGATATTAACTCTGCGAAGACTAGCGATTTATTGGATTTCACAGAAGTAAAATCGAGATCAAACTCTTGTAAAATGAAAATCCATTTATTATATTTTCCCCCTATGATACACCTAGTAAGGATGTATTGAAATGGATTGACATCAGCAACCACAGTAGTCTTTCAAAGTAATATATAGTGACACAAATGTTGGAATGTGTGAAAAACAACCAAAGCTAGATTTTCAATGTGAGAATAATTAATCTCAAGACCGACTAAGCTTCAACTAAAATAGTACATGACGTGCTCGTGGATCTCATCATCCTCCTAAACCAAAACCATACCAATTGTATCCTCAAATGTGGAAATATAAAGAAATTAATCCCTACTGTATTCAGGAGAATTTAGTAGAGGCATCGATACCAAGGCTTTCTTCAAACCATCAAAGGACACCTGGGCTCCCTCATCCCAGATAAAAGGGGTGTCTTTCTTCAAAATACGCATGAAACCCTTAGTGATATTGGCATAGTTTACTATAAACCGATGAAGAAATTTATCTTTCCCTTGCAAACCTTGAAGTTGTCTAATCATGCACGAGGGAGGAAATCGAAGTATTCCCTCAACCTTTAGTGGATCTACCATGATCCTGGTATCAGAAACTATAAATCCCAAAAGACGGCAAGAATTAACACAAAATATGCACTTGTGAGGGTTCAAGAGGATTCTATAGTAACTACATCTTTCAAAAACAAGTCAAAGGTGCATAGAGTGATCTGCTCTCTTGCAAGAGTGAGAAACAATATCATCAAGGTGAGCTTCGACTATGTGCTTAAGATCGTGAAAAGAAAAAGTCATGGCATGTTGAAAGGTTGCTCCGATGTTTTTAAGGCCGAAAGGAATTTTCCAGTATGCAAAAGTACCCCAAGGACAAATAAATGTCGTCTTGTGTTGATCCTCAGGTTCGACTTGGATTTGGTTATACCCTGAAAATTCATCCATAAAAGAAAATACTTCACTTCCTGCACACTCGTTTAGAATCTGATCGATGAAAGGTGTCAGAAAGTTGTCTTTAGGAAAGGCCTTGTTCAAGTCAGGAAATTCAATACATACAGGGATGGTTCCTTTCTTTTTATCCACAGGAACGGGGTTGGATACCCATTTAGTCAAGGGAACCATGTATATAAAGCCAACATTAAGTAGCTTCTCCAACTCTTCCTTAATAGCAGGGGCCTTCCGGGGATTTACAACTCTAAGACATTGCCAAATAGTTTTAGCATACAAATAAGTTCTAATATCATGTTTGAAAATACGAGGGTCGATTCTTGACATCTCTTCATATGACCAAGCAAATACATCTCAGAATTCCTTGAAGAGTTCGGTGTAGATCATAATTTCTTCTGGTGAACAATCTACACCGATATTTATGTTTTCAACCTTGCCAGGGGTACAAGATATATCGATCGTGACAGTAGGAGAAATACTCTCCATGTTTCCTTTGGCATAAATTCTGTGCATATCAAGTGGAACTACGGCATGACCAACTATCTCACTCAAAGTAGATCGAATGTCGTCTTGTTCGATTCTTTCAATATCTGGGAGAAAATAAGAGCGATGATGCATGTCAGCCAAAGGTTTGTCGAAACCATTCATGGCTTCGATGATAGCCTTGTCTGAAGGCAAAGTCTTATTGAGGAAATCATGTGAACAAGACAACGAAGTGGCCCACACAGGCCTAAGAATGGGATCCTCCTCGTCCGTCGGTGAGGGAACATGATCAGGATTGACATAAGAGTCAAGAACAACTTTATACGCAATCTTTGCTTCCGATAGTGGCATGGCCATTCCAACATGAAACTGAACTTCACAAGACGAAGTCGGGGAAGGTAGGGTCCATAGATCACTAAAATAGGAAGTGCGGAAAGGAATGGAACTCCCTGTCAAGATAGGCCTACTGGACATGGAGTAAACGTGTTGAATTGGTGTCGTGAAGTTGAAAGCACCCATAAGGGAATAATACATTCCGACACCAATGTTATCAGTTGTTGGCTGAGAGCTGTCAATCACAGGGATCGACGGTCCAATAGATGCATTATGAATAGAGTACGCAAAGGATAATTGGTCGATCATCATGATCTTCCCCTCATGAGGAAAACAAAGAGTACGAAATACAGACGATACGAAGACGACCATAGCATAGGTCCAATTGCATCCTAGTAATAGGTTATAATCAAGAGGCACATCAACTACCTCAACCTCCACCTGTACCGTCTTCCCACCTAACTGGATCAAAAAGGTAGGAAGAATACCATGAGGGAGGAAAGAATGACCGTCAAAAGAATTCAACATGTTTGATGACTTGGAAAGAGTCAGAGAATCGAGAGCTTTCCAACAGATCAGGGACATCACACATGTAGGAAGACCTTCATCAATAACTGCATGTTTGATGGTATAATTTGAGTACTCCACATGGATTTGGAATGCCACATGGTAAGGCAAGTGAGGCTTCATATCTGTGATGTCAAACTTGATAACTTTTGAGCCACTGGGTTCTAGAGCTCCTAAATAAGATAGTAAGGAATTCCTCTTTGAAGGACACGTCTGGAGTACCTCCAAAGATGACATCGCACAAGGGGTTTGACCCAGGTCCTCAACAATAGAGTAATTCTAGGAAGCTCTAGAATTTGGATTGTGGGTAGAGCGCTTGATTACTCCTTTAGGAATACAAGGTGGCGACTCTGGTTTCTCAATCTGTAAATTCATCTTCAAAGGAGGAGGAGGCGATTCTAGACCAAGAATAGCTTGTGAAGAGCTATAACCTCTAGATCGAGTGGCTACATTAAATTTTTCATCGACCATGTTGATACACAAATGGTAGCGACCTTGCAACAACTGTTTTTGACTCCCATCGTCCACATTTCCAGTGTTTGAGGAGCTCGAGGCCATGTGTTGATTATGTGGGAATGGATTCGTTATCACAACATGCGATAGAGATAATAGCCTCATAGATTCTGCAAGTTTTGGGCATAAATGGGTAAGGTGATCATCTATGCAAAGCTTACAGGGAAACTTCACCTTACATATTTCTCGTTTTCCCTCTCCAACATTATTACCCATCTTCTCATTATTACCATTTTCCTTGCGTTTATTACCATTTTTCCCACCCTTATGATTATTACATCCTTTCTTTTTATTCCCTCCTAGTTGTTGGTTACCATTTGGGTTGGCCGAAGATTCAATGGAGTGTACATCTGATGACTGAGTGGGGTTGGAAGACACAGATGAAGTTGACCCTCCTACAAATTGGTTTAGAGGCAACTCTTTACTATGGCTTGTCATCGAGTCTATGGAATTTACATTGGCGGAACCTACAATTCCATCGACATGAGGTTCGGGGTTTTGTCTAGGGTCGTAAGTTGACCGCAGTGCATTTGGAGGAAGGTGGTATAACATCCCAGACTGAGCATATATCAATTCTAACTGTTGGGCTCTAAAGATCGCTTCTTCTTCAATGGTAACCCCAGAAGTAGCAACTTCCTTTGAGATAGGAGAGTGCAAAGACTTAAGGAACAATTCTAAAAGAAAGGTTCGGGGTATAGGGGTCTTAATCAACCTCTTTCGTCTACACCACTCTTGGATATGATCCGAGATATGAGTGGTGGTGTCCTAGCGTAAAGTCGATAGAATTTCTAGGCCAACATCAAAATGAATGGGCAATTGGAAGTGGTTAAGGAAGACCAAAACCAACTGACTAAAAGTCCCATATGCCTCCCTAGGTATCTCAATATACCATTTCGCAGCAAATCCAATGAGGGTACATTGAAATAATCTTAATCGAATAGAATCGTCATTAAGCGAATTCGATGAGCACCAAAGGTGAAAGGTAGTGATGTGATCACCAGGGTCCTCTCCATTCTTACCTTTGAACTTTAGGATGTCCGAAGGAAGCTTGGTGGGGACGGGGGGCCATGTAGGATCATGACTCACAGTTTCAATCATTAACTTAGATAAGTCTAGTAGATTAAGCATGGCCAGAAAAGGGAGATAGGGTTGCGACATCTGGCCTCAAGATCCCTTGAAATATTGTGCTTGATGAACTGCAGGCCATCCAGGGTTCTGGTAAGCACCATGGCCCTGTCCAGGATTATAAGGCCATCCTCCGGGATGATTCATAATAGGTTGGTTGGGCATAATTCTAGCAAGAATGTTTTGTTGAGGGTTATAGAAATTTCCCCCAGCTGGATTGGATTCGGGTTGGGGGTTTCCCAAAGCGTGAAACTAACCTCCTCTGGGTGGGAATCCGGAGGATAGAGGTGGATTTTTCATGCCAAATGTATTGGTCAGAATCTGCACCAAGGAGGTAGGTTTGTAGGACAGAACTTGAGCCGAAGCTTGTCTACCAGGTTAGTTGTTCCACCTAGAAGCAAGAGGTTTGGACCCAGGGTTAAAAGCAAGAATGTCTCCCATATTAGGAGTTGTTTGAGGGATTTGGGACCCACCAAACTAAAAAGGAGTGTAAGGAGGTTTACTGCCCCCAATCCCAATGCTATCATTATGGCCAGTAGTTGGGATGGCATTCTAAAACTGTGAAGTAAAGTTGGGCATACCATAAGAAAAAGAAATAGAATACATAGGGATGGACTAAACATTATAGCCCGATGAGTGACCAAAAAACCCAAAAGGGTTCAACGAGGTAGCTTGAGAATTCACTATAGGACGATCCATAGTAATGATAGGTTCCTCTGGCACTACAAACATAGTGATTGCAGGATTCAAAGGGGTGCCATTAACTATAGTGGGTGTGGGATTCAAAGGGCTCCCAGTGTTCTGAAGACTAGGTTCAATACTCATCTTCGTAGAATCACAAGTCTGAATAGTGGATGTGTGTGTACCACGCCTAATAACTCTACACCT
Organism: Picea sitchensis; assembly: GCA_010110895.2. Classification (NCBI taxonomy): domain Eukaryota; kingdom Viridiplantae; phylum Streptophyta; class Pinopsida; order Pinales; family Pinaceae; genus Picea; species Picea sitchensis. The sequence goes on along the minus strand of SNQJ01S0014538.1, from coordinate 15,200 downwards.
TTTAGAAGGCAAAGACTTGAAATCCAGTGGTAAATGTAACAAGCGACGAGACTGGTGGGAGGATGGTCTGAATCCATGATGACTTAAGACTATAAAGATAAAAAATATATCCTAAGGCCAACTAGTATCAAAGAGCACACCAAAATTCAAACAACCAAAATGCATACAAACGAGGTAAAGTGGCTGAGTGGCCTCCCTCCCTAAAGAAGGTATGTATCACCCAAGAGGGGCCTGAGACTCCCTGCTAAAGATCGGAGATAACATAATTAGTTATAAGGGCTCTCGTGGGATTAACAACCAGTTGGTCAGATCCCCCCGAAGAGGTAATCCTCCATAAATGTTCTGTGTTGTCTGACCCTTATCTAACCTAGGGTACCTATAGAATAACACCTACAAGTAACCTATGAGACACCTAATTCAAGAAACTGATAAAACACTGTATAACCAATGCATAGGCGAGCAGTCATAAGTCAGGTCCACCATATGGACAGGGTAGCAAAGCCCGAAACCTTGAAAGTACCACCTCTCATGGAGGTAAATGCAATAGAAAGATCCCCATATACGAATAGATCCCCAGAAGTATCTCTGATGCTAGGAAGGTATCGGGGGAATTTCCCTTCAACTGACTTCGCGCGACCTCGTGATTAACTCCAGTGTGAGAAAAGCCTCCTGATATTACCAATTATACAATGGATTTCTCCACTCCATTTCTCAAACATATATGCTGATTAAATTTCCTTGGAGAAGTTTACTCACAAAATCCTATTCCAAGGCACTAAGTCCTAGGCTAGTTTGTGCACCCTAGAAAATAAAACCATGACTAATCAATTTTAAATTATAGCATTAATTTTAATGGTCGTGATTACTCAAAAATGTATGGTAGTGAAACTCATGGTGTTATGACTCTGCAACAAAAGTAAATATGAAAATAATGCAAAGTCCTAACTTTAACTTTCAATGAATGATATGCTTCTAAAACCAATGCAATTTTTTATTTCAACTTTGCAATTCTGAAGTAAAATGCAATCTTTCACTATATCCACTAAGCTAATGACAAGGAATTCAAAAGACAAAAATGCCAAGCAATGCAAAATGCCTCTTTTTTGTATTTTCAATATAACAAGAATGAAAATGCATGGACTGAAAAGTAACTTGATATATAACCCTACTGTGTATAGAAAAAGATAACTCAATAAGGATACCAAGCAGAAAAACACCCATCCTAATGTATAAGGACAACAAAAAATGAAAATATGATGAGAAAGACTCCGCCCAGAGATTCAACCAAAGATAGGTTCCCTGTCATCCCACAGGCACTTGACATGCACTACAAAGACCTAAGAAGACTCAACAAACATCAAATCCCACCCAACAACCACCAAACTAAGCAAACAAGCAAGGAAAACTAATGTACACGACTGTTTAGGGAAACATAACGTATATATGCATCTTGTAGAGGGACAACCTGCGTATGTGCGCGACTATCAGGGAAAAAAACATGTATATGTTTCAAAACAAGGCCAGGCAAGGGAGAAAGGTTGAGAACTCAAACCCAGAGTGAATAGAGGCTGTCGAGCAATGATATGATAAGAAACATAATATAAATGAGAGAAATCTAAGGAGAAAAGTACTCCAAACCCTAAGAAAGAAGATTAAATCCCCAGTATGGTCGCCAATTTTGTTACGAGGAAAATCTCTCTATGGCTAGGGTAAACCACAACAGATGGAAATGAATGCATAAATCAACTCTTTTCTCAAGTATGCTATAGAAACAAATATGCTAGAAATACAAGATAAAAGGCCTACCTTGTTCAGACGTTCGATGAAGTCCACCATTGAGCACTCAACCCAAATCAATATACCTACAACTAGTCCTCAACAACCAAGCAAAGAAAACATATGGTGATATTATATAATGTTAGCACATTCAATAGCATAATCCATTAATAAACATGACATATATGCCCATGGGATAATAATTCAATATATTTGCAAGATATCAATTGGATGGGAAAAGAGTATTTCTATTAATAAATGATCGACATAAGTGAAAATGTTACAGACTTCCATGTAGGCACAGTTCAAAACTGAGAAACTAAGTTCCTTCCAGTTGGGCCTCCACCACTTCAATCCTCCACCAAAGGAAAGCACATAATAGAGAAATAATGAGGTTCTCAATCACTAAGGGAAGAGCTTGGGGGATGAACATTGTGTTCAAACTTAAATGACAAAGGGATGTAGACTCCATATGAAGTAAATAATTTCTCCAGAGTAAATTTTCTCTCAAAGTTTAATTCTTTCTCCCTTTTCCATAGCTCGGAATTGGCCCATTTATAGCCTTCAAAATTGAAGTAAAAGGCCGGGTCGGAACATTTCTAGTATAAGGAAGGCCAAGGATCATAGATCTCCTATCATGACATGGAAACCTGACATTTAATTTTCATTTTCTCGTACAAATCCCAATGTACATGGGCTATAGTGGATCAGCCTGTGTGCAAGATACCAGATATATAAAATATGCAGAACATAAACGAAATGCTAGAAATGACAGAATAACAGTAAAATATCCAGCATAATCTTCACAATACACAGAAATGATTTACAAAATAGCAACAGAAATAACACTTTGAATCAGATAGCAATGTTCACAGGCCTCTTCGAGGGGGCAACCTCCAATCGAGCAGCGCTCTATTACAATAATATCCAAGCTAGGGTTCTCATACCCTCGACTCCTATTTATAATAAAA
>SNQJ01S0014538.1:0-12443 GCA_010110895.2 Picea sitchensis | reverse complement strand
AATATTGGCTCATTACCCCTTAATTGGGGCATATTACATTAGTAATGTTATTTTATTTATGTCGGCTTTATTCCATTAGTTGTAATTATACATCCTAGTCTCCTATATATACCAAGGAGACATTTTCATTTGGAATTATCTTGTACTTGAACATTTAAGTGGGGTAAAAGGAGGTTTCCCCCTCGAAGAGGCTTATTATCTAAAATTATCTCTTTTTCAAGGCCTTGAGTACATTTTCTGAGGTTTTTCTATGCTATATTGATATTTGGTTCTTAACATGATCACTTGTCAAGGGTAACCAATGGCGAGGAGCCTACAAACTTAGAGGATACCTTCCCTGACACGTAGTTGTTTTCAGTCCAGATCATGGATGATTATTTTGCTGACATTATTGAATATTTAAGTATAGGTACTGTGCCACGGGAATTTAACACTGCGTAGAGGAAGAATCTAGTTGTCTGAGCATTCAAATACCAGTTGATCGTAGGAAACTTATATAAAATGGGGGAAAACAACATCTTGAGAAGGTGCACACTAGAACACGAAAGTCCTAGGATATTGGCAGAATCCCATGAAGGAATAACGAGAGGACACTATGCAGGAAAAGCTACCGCGCAAAAGGTACTACGCATAGGATTATGGTGGTCAACTATTCATCGAGATGCAAAGGAATACTATCAACAATGCAATGTTTTTCATAGGGTTGGAAAACAAAATAGACGAGATGAGATTCCCTTACACCCACAAGTAATGCTACAAGTGTTTGAGAAATGAGCTATCGATTTTGTTGGGCCAATTCACCCACCCGCAAGAAGATCAGGTGCACGATACATCACCACTACGACATAATACCTCTCAAGTTGGGAAGAGGAAGCACCAGTTAAACATTGCAGCACAGATACAACAACACACTTCATGTTTGAACATGTGCTCACCAAATTTGGATGTCCAAGGATCCTGATGAGTTACCAAAGAACTCACTTTATCAACAACACTATCAGAGCTCTGAATGAAAAATTTGAGGTCTACCATCAAAAAAGTACGCCATACCATCCTCAGGAAAATGGAACAGTGGAATCCTTCAACAAGATTCTAGAGAATGCCATAACCAAGATTTTCAATGTCAATAGGGACAACTAGGATTCAAAGATACCACCAATATTATGGGCATATAGAACTACCTGTAAAAATCTTACAGGGAAAACACCATTTAGATTGATTTATGGACAAGAAGTAGTGGTTCCATTAGAATTCTTGGTACCAAGTCTATGTGTCACAAAAATTACCAACATGACAGAGCGAGGCACAATACAAGACAGGTTAAGTCAGTTGATGAGCATGGAAGAAGATAGGATTCTAGCAGGCTTTCACCAAGAAGTATAGAAATAAAGGGACAAATCTTGGCATGAATGACATATCAAGAGAAAAAGTTTTAAGGAAGGATACCTAGTCCTACTATATGAAAACAAGTTTTTTCAACATCTTGGAAAGTTCAAAATGCATTGGTTGGGACCATATGAGACCAAGACCATCGTAGACGAAGGAACTATACAGATGAAGGATTTGGAAGAGACATAATTGAAGGGCATGATCAATGGGAATCGACTGAAGATGTACAAGGACATTCAACCACCCGCAACTTGAAAGTTACCGCACAGTAAGAACCAAAATAAAAATAAAAAAATTGTGTGCGTGGGTGAGCAAATCAGTACGACGAAACGGAAAAGAGTCTATATGCACAACTCATTAAGTCAACACAACGAAATAATAATATTGTGCTAGAATAAAAGGGTACAAAAGTAAAATACTTTGCGCACTCAAAAATCCCAATGTGCCAGAAAAAGGACCAACGGTCGGAAAGCGGGACAATTTGGAAAATGACGGTTGTGGAATTCAGGCACCAACTGGCAGCGACAGTTTAAATTGACATAGTATGTATACATAGGTAAAGAAAGTAGCGTGACGAAAATGGAAAAGTCCGAAAACAAGGCACAAATGACAACAGTTAACAAGTACAACGTTCCCACGTGCAAGACACACCGCCAAAAGTGAAAAAGGCACAAGTGTCAATGAGGAACAATTGTCACTTTGTCGTCCCGCTATAAAGTCGAGACAAGGGGGGAAAATAAAGTCATTTTATCTATTGCTAAGGAGCATAGTACAGAGCTGAGTGAAAGAGTGATAGAGAGATAATTCGACCGAGAATCTGTTGAGTTCGCATATTTCTAGCCTATACCTCGTCGTAATGTCACCACCACGAGTTGGAGAGTCGAGCAGGGCCGACAAGAACACACGAAGTATTGCTTGCACAGAATATGCAAGGGAGAAAGAGGTACCTATAGTGGTGGAAGTGGATGAACTCCACACATGAGAGTACAAAACACACCCAGTGATGGTAGAGGAGGAACATAACCTAGCACAGGAGGCCAGGCAAGTGGAGGAGGACACAGAGAGAACTGAATCCAACACCTCAAGGGGACAAGGGTAACAACCAACCAAGAAGGCCATGGGTTCAGTGCCACCCTGCCACAAACGAGAGGTAGGACACGCAACAGTACATGAGGGTGTACCAGAGGTGGGGGCCTCATCCCCACAAGCCAAATGGAAGGTACAAGCTGAGAGCAACGCACACGGAGGGTCACAACCACAAGTTGAAGGGACCCTGCTTCTGCCAAAGATTCTGTGAGGGGTGAATGTAGACAATGAAATGGTTAGTGGAGTGACTACCATCAAATACTATGACCATGATGTGGCGGATGTCACCAAAATCCCAGACTTGGCATCCCAAAAATACTTGGAAAGCAGGGGAGAAGGTTCATTAGGCATGCCACTGCTAGAGCCAGCGTAGTGGATTCTTGGGTTGTACAACACATGAATCAGGAATTTACTAGATGTCCCACATTTTGGGCGATGAAAACATATTAACGTCTGCATCAAGCAACTACTTGCACAAGTGCACGATGGGATTTTATGGATGGATAGGTCAGTGCCTATCATTGTGGACCTCATCGCAACAATCACGGGGCTACCCACAAATGGGGAAAATCTAGAATAATACTTAGAGGAAAAAACTAGAGCCAAGGCCATCTAAAATGAGATCAAGGCCAAGTAAGGTGTGAAGCATGGTAACAGGGGCATTAGGATTAGTGACATCAACGATCCTATGACAATTTTTTCCACCATACACCTCGGTTGCAAACTAATGAGCAAAGAGGAAGTATCAGTCGGTGTGGTCATCGTCATCATGCAGTGTAAAAAGGATAGCTCGATGAGTTGGGCCCCATACCTTCTGAATTCATTCTTGGAGGAATGTAAGGACACACAAGAATGGGGCTCCGAGTTCCACTACTCATGGTTACTCATTGTGATTGGCCTCATTGGATGGAAGGAATCAGTCTATCATAAGAACCTAGAGAGACCAGGGAAATGTGGTGTAGGAAGATACGTATCATTATGAAGAATCATAGACCCCAAGAGAAAGAAGACAAAAACAAACATCTTTTTGAGGTAATTCGCAGAAATGCACGACCTCATTGTGGATACATGGTGCATAACACCACAGACTATCCAGGAGTTTGGACGAGTTGCGAACTTTAGGGAAACACACCATAGTTTATGGATGCAAGAAAAGGGAGACAAAGCCAATGAATGGCTACAACTCAAGTATTGCGTGACGTCGGAAGAAATCCAAAGAGATGTCCAGGAGTGGCCCAAAGAATGGAAGGTACCAGAGATTCCAACCATGGTACCAATCTCATGAACTTAGACGCAAGGAAGGCCAACCCTAGCACACCAAAAAGGCACCAATGGGGTCGAAACTAAAAAAAGAAGTGTCCAAGTCCAATAGGGGGGAAGCACCCCATCCAAGAAGAAATATTGAAAATAGAATAGACCACCAAGGGGCTCTACACATGCTCCACGATGCATAGAAAAACCACCAATACACTCAATAGAAGAAGTGCATACGGAAGAAAAAAGCGTAGGGACACAAGAAGTCCTCGAGGAGGAAGAAAAAGGGATAAGAACCCAAGATATTCCCAAGGCAGGATCAACAGGGCCAACCACTGCAGGAGGAGACACCTATAGGCCCACTAGTCCTGAGCCATCAGCCACCCAGGAGAAGCTGCCAGGGGAGCACACCGATGGTGGCAGAAGAAGGTGAAGGACCACAAGCCACAAAACCATATATCGCTAACCCTGGATGATGTGGAGTTAGTGGAGACAACAATCGAGGAGAGACTAGCTAAAGTATGGGAGAATGCGGAGAAGCATGGGTCTTCAATTGTAGATCAAGTGCAAGAGGTAAAAATTGCACTGGAGAAGCTAAGTATCGGGGAAACACAGGCACCAAAATAAACACCCACATAGGCTAAGGAAGGAGTGTCAGTGCCTGAGACAGTGCAGTTTGTAGTGCATGCGAGTGCCAATTTCATCATCACGTCAGAGATGATGTTCATTGATGAAGAAACAATGCAAATACCCCTAAAAGACATTGAGATGTTGGATGTCGCATTGGCCAAGATTCCAACAAAGGCATTGTATAAACTTTAGCTAAGCATTGCACATGAGATTCAGTCTAGAGCAAGAGTAGACGCAAAAAACCTATAGGTAACCCAGACAGAAAACATGTCGATCAAGGAATCCCTCAACCTTGAAGTGCAACAGGAAGAGAGAGCACAACAAAAAGTGGAGGATATGGAGAATCAAATCCACATGTTCTTTCAAGAATTCCAGAGAACACAAATGAGGAGCCAGGGTCTTCAGAAGAGAAGTTGTGAAGGATAGAGAAGACTATCCAACAATATAAGGAGAAAATTAAAGAGATGGAGGAGTGTGTCACACCCACTACTCCTCCAAACGTCAGAGCACAACGAGAACAAGAGGCAAGAGCAGCTATGGAGGACATCGTCCAAAGCATACAAGATCTGTTAGAAAAGAGCATCAAGCTATGGACTCACCTCCTAGAGGATGGGAACCTACAGGAACTACAAGAGAAGGAAACCAAAATCCACACAACAATGGAAAAAGTGAAGCAGAGATAGAAAACAATGTCACTGCCAGAGAATATCAATACCGCCACTGAATTGAAGGCTCTACAGTTGGAAGAGAAAGCGTTGCAAGAACAAAAGAAAAAAGGACAGGCGTTGTTAGAGCCCCTGCAAGAAAAGGAGGAGAAACTGGTCATGGAGAGTGACACATCTAAGAGGAGCATGGAGAATATTGGGTCCGAGGGAGGTCATATTTTAAAATCTTCTATCATGGAGCAGGAGGTCATTGCTATGGCCGAAAAGAGAAGTCAGGCTCACCAATAGTGCCATTGGATATCAGAAACGTATGACGCACTGCAACAGGTAGTAACAGGCGCAGGAAGCAAGCAGTGACAACTGCACAAGTCAGACAGTGACTCGGGATGAGTCATGATGTCAGTGTTGGGGGCTTGTTGGGCACAGACCCACTTTGGGGAAAAGGCACAACATGGAGGAAAGACAGTTGGAAGAAAGGCATGTGAGGCACGCATGCAAGAAGATGTGAAAGAAATACAACTGGCAGGAAAAATAATCGACGAAAGGAAAATGCGCATGCAGAGGAGGAAAGCGCGCAAGGCAAGTATGCAAGAAGACCTAACTAGGTTAGGGTTTGGTAAGAGAATGTAACAACTGCTGAACCAAAAATAGATATAAATAGACACCTAGGAGGTCTAGTGGGGGGTTCTGATTGTTGTGTGTTACTCACGTGAGAAAGAGTAACAGGTTTGTAACACAACTATAATCCTATACCTTTTTGTAAGTTGTTGAGCTCTGGGAGAGAAAAGTAACTAGACCTTGAGGGTTAGATCACATGCTGAGGAGCATGGTGCAATATAGTCAGCCTCATAAAGGTCATGAAGTCTGTTTTGTGAATGAATGAACGGATTTGTAGTGCATGTGGCGCCATATAGGACATAACCATAATAAAGGAGCTTAAGAGCCAAATCTTTGTGGACGTAGCCCAGGAGGGGGTGAACCACAGTAAATCATGTGTTATGTGGAATTCTTATTGTTTATGTCTATTTTGTCAATGGTTAGATATTAGATGAATATCTTGATGAAGTAGTTAGATATGTTGATTTACATTCATGAATAAAGAGCAACATAATAACTAAGATAGACGAATGATATAGTAATTGAATGAAGATCACATAGTACAATCCCATATCCCCACTCATTCCCAGGCTACAAGCACCTGAGTGTTGCAACCACCCATAGAACTATATCGGGTGAGACTGTGCAGTGCACTCTGTGTACTACGTTGCCTTTTGGTTTATTAGGAGGGTCGATAGTTTTAGAGGATTTGTTGGATCCGTAGTAGACCCAACCCTGGTTCAAATCATGTAAAGGTGTAATTAAGATAAGAAACCAACATTCATTTTAATATCTTCTCTTCATCATAAATCACCTGCGATTTTGTGGCTTACCCCTTACCATTACAATCCTCAAGTGATTTCAGGTGACCACAAACCATCACACCAAGTGGTTTCTAGCTTACCAGAAACTTCACACACAAATGACACAAATGGTTTTGATTAATCACGAACCTCACACAAAAATGGTTTCAACTGACCACAAACCTTGTGATGGGAAAATTGATTTACAATGCACACACTCTCTTTGGATTCCTTCACTGTGAGCTTCCTCCTTGAACTTTCTTCTTCTTCCTTTTGTACCTGCACAAAAGAAATTAACTTGAAATTGCTTCTTCTTCTTGTACCTGCAAGAAATTGATCATTGATTTCCATTTAAAAATAAATCCATCTACCAAGATACATGGGTGTCATCCTTTGTACTTGCTATTTCTCTAGGAATCATTTTCACCTACATGGTTCAACAACATGCTAAACTCTCCTTTAATCATAAATTGGTCGCAACCAACTCGCACTCTGATATTTTTCCATCTCACATTCCTCCCCCATTAATCGAAGATTCAGCTTCACCTACTCACCATCAAGCTTAGATAAGATTCTAATCTTGATCATGGATGTCCATATAAAAATCAATACATCTACCAAGATACATGGGTTCCATCCACTATACTCACTAGTTCTCTAGGAATCGTTTTGAACTACATGGTTCAACAACATATCCAAAATATCCTTTCATCATAACTTGGTCTCAACCAAATCACACTCCGATATTTCTCAATCTCACATTCGCCCCCTAATCAAAGATTCAACTTCTTTGATTCACCATCATGCTTTGATACAAGTCTACTTGCCACCCTCATACCTATCCAAGTGGTTGATTCCACAATTTGATGCTACATCCTTCCTATGCATAGGAGGGATACACATTACATGATTACATGTGCTACGACACTAATCCATGTAGACCTTAATCAATAGGGATTTCAAAACACCTGGGAATTCAACTTGCCTATGGAAAATGTTTACAACTTGGACCAATCACATAGAGTGATCTGGTGGTCACGATATGTTTCCGACATAGAGTGATATGACGACTCATATTCTCCTCAATATTAATGGCTACATTGATATATGTCTTAACACTCTATTGCTCCATGATCTCTATTTAAATAGTATGGAGGGTCATTTTTCAATGATCGATTGTGAGAAAATCTCTTATAATATTTTTCTTTTTCATTAATAAATTGCCTCAAGTGGCCACGTTGGTCAGGGTTGGTCGTTGTTGATGCTTCCCCATAGTGGTTTTACCACATAAAAACATACATGTGTTGATCTTTGATTTGGTTGTGTGAGTGTTTACTAAAGGTGTTCATCCTCTTCTGGAATACTTGTGTTTTCAAACATGGAATCAAAGCTCGTTTGAATACCCACTCCCATTGCATATTGAGATATTGAAGCTCCATGTTGTTGCATCTCTGGTTTCTACTATTTTTGTACATTTATTGGCTAATATGACTATTTCATTGCATCCATAGGTTAGAAAATCTTTTTGTTTCACTTGAAAAGGTTTCTATTTTCCCAAGATAAAACCATTTCAGTCAAATCTAGAGCTATAAATCTTGAATACCCCCTTTTTTTTTTTAAATTATGGAGACAATATTTCAGATTTATGTTTTTTTTTTCCGAGTTGCTACTCTTTTTATTCCGTGTATTCTATTTTACATGTGCTCTGTGTGATCTAATAAAATCAGAAGAAAAGTGGAAAGAGTTTTCTTGTCTACATATCCCATTTGTCGTGTGATTTGTGTGATCTCGGTAATTTTCCAGGTAAGCTAATCAAGATTTAACCCTTTGTTGTTGTTGTCGAGAAGAATTTTTTTTATGTGTTTGATGCTAAGCCATAAATAGTGGCACATTAAACCTTAATTGGGGAACATTACCTTAGTTTTGTTATTTTATTTATGTCACCTTGGGTCCATTAGTTTTAATTGTACCTCCTAGTCTCCTATATATACCAAGGAGAACCTTTCATTCAGAATCATATTGTATTGGTAAATTTATGTCGTGTATAAGGAGGTTTCCCCCTTGAAGAGGCATATTATATGAAATTACCTATTTTTCAAGGTGTTGAGTACTTATTCTGAGTTTTTTTATGCTATTTTGATATTTGGTTCTTAAAATTTGGTATTAGAGCCCAAGGTCTTGGGGTTTCGCTACTATAGTTGAGACACCTTGGATTTTTCACTATAACTTGTTTTCTACGATGTTTCAGAAAGAACTCCTTGAAGGATATGTAGAATATGGATCAATGTACTTGGGGTTAAAATTTCATCTCTTGAGGCCTTATACCTTCAGAGATATAACATGTGTAAGATAGGGTTGTGGAATCATCATGAATTTAGTCATCGCAGAATTTTCGATACAATTTTTTTTTGCTATGAATTTTCAGACACTGAACCTCATAGGATATTCATAGAAATTATAAAGGTATATGTGATAAAATATTCATCTTTTGTTTCATCCTATTTTTGTATATATAGCTTGTGTAAGATAGGGTAGTTGACTAGTCATATTAACTAGTCTCAAACATGTGTTTCGGGTAAAACAATGATATATTCTTCAGTGAGTATCCAAATTAAGTGATACTAGTTGCATTGGATAGTGGATAGTCTGTAGTATTTTTTATGCAAGTTTCAAAATCAAATATGATATATTGTGCTCTTGGCACTCTTTACAAGTATGCTCTCCTAGAAGGGCCAAAAATCAGCCAGGTGTGGGGAAGTTACCATAAATTCCTCTTGGCACATCCAATTTTGATCAGACCTGTGACATTGCAAAGAATACATATAAGAGAACTACATAATGAAATTTTCAAACCCATAAGGGCCAAAAGTTTGGATATAAAACAAAATAAATATTGTATAGCGGAACCACCTTGAAATCATGGTTTAAAAGTGATACTTGGCCAACATGACACCAAAAAAGGGAACTTATACACCAAATAATTCTTGAGACAGTCCTACTTGGACTCTTGATGAAGGTGAAGAAATGCACAGGGACATAAATGATTTACAAAGTAAGACAATAACAAAAGATGAACTACAAGGGATGATGGATTCAACTGAAGCTAAGTTGGAGGCAATAATGGATACTAAGATGGATGGTTTAAAAAGGGAGATCATGGAAGGATTGAAAATTTTCCTAATAGAGAGGCCACCTAAAAGTGAAAATGTATCCAATGAAATTCATGATGAGGATACAAGGAAGATGAATCAAGAATGAAGAAACTCCAACTTTGGGTTGAAGACCAACCACTTTCCTAAGATCGATGAGAAAGTTTGATGGATCCAATCACATGGATACTTCATATGGAGAAGTTCTTTGATCTACATGATAACCACACACACAAAAGGTACAAATTGATTCTTTATATTTATAACCAAATCAATTTTTGTGGTATCGATGGATTTGTTCTCACAAATCACTTGTCACTTGGAAAATTTTCACATAAGAAATGATAACACACTATGAGGATACAAGGAGCAATACCTTCTTTATCCAATTAATAAATATCAAGAAAACGAGTTCAGTTGTGGAGCACATTCAGAACTTCCAAATATTGAATATAAAGGTAACGAATATTCTAGATGAGCACCTGATTGATGTATTCATAGGAACTTTAAAGGATAACATTCAACACGAGGTTCGCCTTTGGGAACCCAAATCATTGAAGAATGCGTTCAGGGTGGCGAGTAAACATATGGCTATGGCTACTAGAAGGACCACTCCTAACATCTATTGAGAGAATAATGTTCCTTCTTCTAAAACACCTCAACCTACAAGATTGACACCTCAACAATTGGAGGAAAGAAAAGAAAAAGGTTTATTCTTTAATTGTGACAACAAGTATAGTAAGGGACATAAGTGTGGTGAGAAGAAATTATTCTACATATATTTTAAAGAGGAAGAAGAAAAAGAACAAGAACTATCTCTAGATGAAAACATAGAAGATATTTCTTCTGAAGAGTTGACTCCCACAATATCATGTAATGGATTGGTTGGAATTAGCACTCCTCAAACCCTCAAGATCGAAGGATATATATATAAAAGGTAATAATCCTAATTGATTCTGGTAGTACTCATAATTTCATTCACTATAAATTATCCAAAGATCTCAATTGATGATCCATATGGATGTCGATGGCCTCCCACCTATTCCAACTGGCTAATTTTGACAATTTGGAAGTTTTTTTCTAGTTTTCGGGTCTAGAACTTCTGGGGTTGTTTTGAGGCCCTAAACAACGCTTTTAGGGATCACCATAGTCACACCATACGATTTAGCTATCTTGTGACAAAAAAATGTGTATTCCTCAGAAAAACCTTTCCAACAGTCTATCGTGCACCTAAAACAAAGATTGTATGCAAAAGTTACGACCCCGGGAAGTTGTTGTACTAACTTACCCCAACAGGGCTCGCATGACTTTTGGCACTTCATCTCCTAGGTTTAGGTTTTTCGATGTCTAGGGTTTTGTAATTCCTTTTTATTGTAAAAAGAATATGCGAGCCTCATTTTAGTATGTTTATTATGAATGAGCGCATTTGTCACATCGCTTCTCAGATATAAGCCGCCACCATTCTAGCATGCTTGTTTCAGTTTGAATTTTACAGTTTCATCATATTTCCTTATTGAATAGAACCCATTTTTATTGTTTATCTGCTATTTTTCCTTTTGTTTCTGTGTTAAGAATAATAAAAATCTATATTCATTTTTTTCTTCTCATAAAATCTGGATCAGTGGTATCAGAGCGGTCTTCTCCTTGTCGTTCTTAATGCATGTACCTGACGAGGTCAGGCTACAAATAATTGGGTCTCGAGCTTGTTTCTCTTGAGGATAAAATATCTCGCACGCCCAAGAGACCTCTCATGGTGAGAGAAAATAAAGACGAAGTGACATGATATCCTTTCAAAATGTTTCTCAAGGAATCCCTCACGCAACAGAGGAACGAGATGATGGATAGTTTTGCACAAATCCTTTAGCGGCTACCAACAGGCGACACATCTTCCTCGAGCGGAGGTGTCTCCCCCTTCAAGGTACAAATAAACTTTGATATTCCTATATTTGAAGGTAAAATAGACGCAGATGTTGTAGACAAATGGTTGAATATGCTAGAAGGGTATTTTTATGTCCATAACTTTTCGAATAGAGAAAATATTATTTTTTCACTCCTCAAAGTCGTTCCCCATGTCAAATATTGGTGGGAGACTTTCTGTGAGCAAAAGGAAATAGAGGAAACCTCATTATTTACAATCATAATCACCTGGGAGTCCTTCGGGGATTCCATTAAGGAACAATAGTACCCTGTCGGAAGTTATGACTACCTGTATACAAAATGGACCACACTGCAGAAGGAAAGAGACCAAGCAGTGCCAGAGTTCACAAATATCTTCCATACCTTGCACACCAATATGGGTATCAAATATTCTGAGTGACATATGGTGCTCAAGTATCGTGGTGGTTTTCATAGATACATCAAGGCTGAAATTGATTTTATGGACATCTCGTACTTGGGCGTGTCCTATCGATGTGTCATTAAAATCGAGCATAAGCTTAAACAAAAGACGCGAAAATTTGGGCCTAGTGTTATCCACAAATTTGTTCACTGTGATGATGTCATGGTGATATCATGATAATGGAAGATCAAGCTTTTTATCAAGAACACTTTCCTGAGAAAAGTTACAGTTGTCTTCTTCCAGAATTCACACGTTGAAACATGTTCGCAGGCTGCTTATATGTTCACCTGCGGGAATACAAGTTTCTCGCAATCTGCCTTAAGTTGGGGTGCGAACTTCTCGCACTGCACTCATGGTCAGGGTGCGAACATGCTCTTACAAAGGAAAAAGATAAAGATCTCGAACCTTCTAGAAGGGAATCTTCTATAAGGATGAGTTGGCTTTCGAGTGGTTACTCAAGTACTGTCATTCCAGATATCTTGGGATCATTCCCTATCCAAGTAACTAATCGATCTCTTCCTATATATTGAGG
>SNQJ01S0014537.1:245093-265145 GCA_010110895.2 Picea sitchensis | reverse complement strand
TGACTTCTTTCCAAATATCTTGGCATCAATTCTTCTAGAATTGACTTCCTCCCTAACTTGAAGGATTTCGAATAATTCGAAGGCTTCAATGGTGTTTTCCCTTCCGAGCTTCGGTTAGTGAAATTTTAACTTCACCTTACCGCGCACTTGTGCTCGGCATGTGAACTTGCTCTGTTTCTCTCAGAGATTTTAACGTAATCAGTCTCAAAGGGACTTGACCCTTCAGTGTTTTCCAAAAGACTTTCTGGTGTCCTCCTGGCACCCTCTACGCTCGTCCCCTGGAGTCTTTCGAACTTAAAACAAGTTCCCTCTATAAGCACTCCTTGCGCTGGATATGCACACTCTTCATACCAAAAGTTCCACGCTATCTTTTCTGAGCTTCGTTTTCTGAACTGGAAGAATTATGTGTTTCTTCCATTTCTTTGCACTTTGTGGCAATTCAAATCAATTCTGGCACTCGTCAACCTTCTGCAATACAAATGCGCAGACGATTAGAATTTGTCAGGCCTTTGTTTCTTGACAATTCCTCATCTTTCATAACAATCGATGTTAAGAAAATGTTTCAATTTCACGACTTTTCCGAGCTCTGCTTAGCTCTGCAATTTTCAGGTTTTTGAAACTTTCGTTTTCGGCATTTCGGGATTTTCGGCCTTCGGGTATTCGGTACTAGGGAGTTCATTTGCAGTGACTCCCTTACAATGTTTACAATGACTCCCTTACAATGTTTACAATGTTTGATGTTGCCTTATTCTTAAAAACCTCAAAATTCTTCAATGCCCATGTTTGATGTTGCCTTATTGTACCCTGTGGAGTTAATAAGTAATTTGAGATCAAAAGACAGGCCTGTTCGGCAACACTTAAAAACCTCAAAATTCTTCGATGCCAATGTTTGATGTTGCCTTATTCTTAAAAACCTCAAAATTCTTCAATGCCCATGTTTGCCTTATTGTACCCTGTAGAGTTAATAAGCAATTTGCATGGGCTTAGTACCAACTATCTCATCTTAAATGATAGTTCAGGGAAGTAGCCAATTCCAGGGTTCCAGGTTTTTTCTGTCAGATATTGCTTACATAATTCAGCGTACCACTACAAGGTTTGTAGAGTTAATAAGCAACGTACCACTACAAGGTTTGTAGAGTTAATAAGCAATTTGCATGGGCTTAGTACCAACTATCTCATCTTACATGATAGTTCAGGGAAGTAGCCAGTTCCAGGGTTCCAGGTTTTTTCTCAGAAATTACCTACATAATTCAGCTTAGTTCAGAGAAGTAGCCAGTTCCAGGGTTCTAGGTTTTTTCTGTCAGATATTGCTTACATAATTCAGCTTACCACTACAAGGTTTCTGTCAGATATTGCTTACATAATTCAGCTTACCACTACAAGTTAGAACATGTCAAACACTAAAATATAAGAGACTCTAGCAGCAAGTCCATTTTAATAAATTTTAGAAGATTAAGATTACCACGACCAAAAAAATATTAAAGTTCATTTTAATAAATTTTAGAAGATTAAGTTTATCACGACCAAAAAAAATATTGAAGTCCATTTTTTAGAAGATTAAGCTTACCACTACCAAAAAAATATTAAAGTCCATTTTAATAAATTTTAGAAGATTAAGCTTACCACTACCAAAAAAGTATTAAACACTAAAATAGCAAGCCAAAGATATAAACCCCTGTAGAAAAGAATCACAAAAAAAATGACAATATTATTAGTGATACAATTCACACATGGAAAAGTGCATACAATGAAAGCTTATATTTCATATCTCTACCAAAAATCTATGCCACGCTAGAATAGATTTAATCTCCTTGTTTCACTTTCATTACAAACTCGGTTAAGTATACGAATCTACATATAGAATATTCACTTTCATTACAAACTCAGCTAAGTATACGAATCTGTATATAGAATATACTTTAGAAGTTTCACAATTGTTGACCACTGCCTCTTCAAAGGCTAAAGCTAATGAGTGAGAAGAAAGTATTCTGTCCATCGTCCAATAGTACTTTCCATTATTCTAAAGCATCTTCTCGGAGCAGTCGGGAAAGTATTGTTTCGTTTTTGCTACCGCGTCCATTGAGTGAGAAGAAAGCATCTTGTCAGAGAAGTCGAGAAAGTATTGTTTCGTTACAGCGTCCATTGAGTGAGATGGAAGTTGGTTTCTCAGAAAAATCTGTATTTGATTTCTATTAATACACTTTGGCACGACTTTCACAATTGCTAACTTCTGCCTCATTTAAAGGCAGAAGCTAATAAACAAGGTTCTCATGGGTTATCTATCCATGATCCAATAACACTATAATGCTTCTTCCTGTGTTCATAGTCCAATACTATTTTAAACAGATACTTTTCATAACACTATAATGCTTCTTCATGTGTTCATAGTCCAACACTATTTTAAAATACTCTCCAAAACGCTGTTGTGTTAATACGAAAAGAAAAAAGCAAGTACACACAGCATGATCCGCATGATTACATCATTTCTACAACTTCCAAATACAGTTCAGTTCATGGACATTACGAAGTGAAAGCTTTCATATCAAAAAGTCTATATCCTCAAAAGACATCATCCCATCTTAGTCAAATATTTGTATACAGGTCAAATGCAGATGTAGCATGATTTACATCTTTTCTATCCAAATTCACGGTCAAATGCTGATGTAGTCATGGTCAAATGCTTCCAAATTCTTTTTCTAGATATTAAAAAGAGAAAAGCTTCCATATCGAAGAATTATATGTTTTTAAAGAAGCATAATCTCATCTTTACACCTTCCTAAAAATAAAAATAAAAATTAAATAGTAATAATCTTACAAAAACTTTCTGTGAAGTTAGCACATGAGAGACAACATACTCGTGACAAGCTAAGAGAAGAACTTTATCAAATAGGATCATCAAATAAAGAGCCTGCATCAGGGTGAAAATAGATACCAAGCACCCAGTTCCTCAAAATTTTATATAAGAAGAACTTCATCAAATAGGGCCACCAAAATATAGGAAGTACGATCAAGGAGAGGCTCCATCACGGTGCAATAAATGTCAAGCATCTTCTCCCCATTATTTTATAATGGGAAAAAACAGAAAATCCACAAGATCTGAAACAAAAAGTTATCTTATTGCAGACAAGTGACCACAGAAAATCGACAAGATCTGTAACAAAAAATTATCTTATTGTAGACAAGTAAGGTCCTCAGCTCTCATAGCTTAGCCTTCATCGGTGGCATCAAGTAAGTGCCTTCCATGTAAGGCCCAGAATTAATTTAATATATATTGCAAGAAATTAATTTTATTAATAGTAATTAATTTAATTTAATATTAAAGTCCACAAGTGACCAAACTTTGACAATGGGGTTGAGTTCAAAAAGAAAGAGAGGAGAAAGAGAGGAGATTTGTCTATGATTAATCTACTCCCAAATCACTTCCAAACGAAAGTGAAAATAATAAAGAAAAGAAAAAACAACTCACTGTGAAAGTGTGAAGTGTAACAAAAAAAGAAAATATATAAGACAACGAATTTATCCACCTATTAAGTCGGTCACTGGTGAAAATTACAGTACAGCATTCCTCAGTGAAAACGTGAGAATAACAATAAGAAAAAGGGAAAATGTGTTTATCCAGTTATCAATCCATATCAAGTTATCAAGCCACTCCCAAACGAAAAATAACATTAATAATAAAACAAGAAAAAAAAGTGTCAAGTCACTCCCAAGCGAAAAATAACATTAATAATAAAAAATAAAAATAAAAAGTGTTTTCTCCAATTATGGTCACTCCCAAGCTAAAATGAAGGTCTCTAATATGGAGGTCGGTCACTCGTGAAAATTACAGTTAAGCATTCATAAGAAAAATAAGAAAAAAGGAAAATGTGTTTATCCAGTTATCAATCCATATCAAGTTATCAAGCCACTCCCATACGAAAAATAACATTAATAATAAAAAAAAAAAAATTGTTTTATCCAATTATTGTCACTCCCAAACTAAAATGGAGATCTCTAATATGGAGGTAACAATCATGGAAAAGAAAAAGAAAATAAATGAATCTAATATTAATAATAATAATAAAAATGACAAAATGAAAATAAGAAAAAAAAAAGATCAGAGTGAGTTGAAGTTTTTCAGCATAGGGTATTCATACGAAAAATAACATTAATAATAATAATAAAAAAATGTTTTATCCAATTATTGTCACTCCCAAACTAAAATGGAGATCTCTAATATGGAGGTAACAATCATGAAAAAGAAAAAGAAAATAAATGAATCTAACATTAATAATAATAATAAAAATGACAAAATGAAAATAAGAAAAAAAAAAGATCAGAGTGAGTTGAAGTTTTTCAGCATAGGGTATTCATTTATACATTCAGAAATACAATTTAAACAACAATTACAATTTAAACAACCAAAAATTGTGATTTCGTCTAGATTTATGTCATTTTATATCACTTGATTCTAGTGAAAAAGAAAAAGTAGAATAGTTAAACAACGCCATATGAATAGTGTAAATCTGAACATTCTAACTTTTGGCTCTTTTTCAACGACTTTTCGATTTGATTTTGCCCAAAATCTGGTGAGGAATGGTTAGATCTACAGATTTGAGTGACTAAGTTTGTATAATCTAAATGTGCCCCAGGGGTTTGTAAAGAATGGTTGGATTTGCAGATTTGAGTGACTAAGTTTGTATAATCTAAGTGCCCCATGAATTTGTGAGGAATGGTTTTGCCCAGGGGTTTGTGAGGATTGGTTGTGAGGAGTTTGTGAGGAATGGTTTTGAGTGACTAAGTTTGTATAATCTAAGTGCCCTAGGGGTTTGTGAGGAATGGTTGGATCTGCAGAATTGAGTGACTAAGTTTGTATAATCGAAGTGCCCCAAGGGTTTTTCAACACGCTAAATCCTGAATTTATTTATGCATTTAGAAATACAATTTAAACAACAAAAATTAGCAATTTTGTCCAGAATTTACATTGCAGGATTCTGGCCAAAAAAAACTCAAAAGATAGAACATTTAGCCAACGCCTTTCTGAATGCATAAATAAATGGATTAACTTACTAAAAAACCTTCTAAGGACTCATACTATAAAGAATCAACCACTCAAATCCCTTGGCCATATTAAACAAATTAAACTTAGCCATATTAAATGGGTTTGTGAGGATTGGTTTTGAAGGGTTTGTGAAAAATGGTTTTGAGTGACTAAGTTTGTATATAAGTGCCCCAGGGGTTTTTGAAGAATGGTTGGATCTCCATATTAAACAAATTAAACTAAGCCATATTAAACGGGTTTGTGAGGATTGGTTTTGAAGGGTTTGTGAAAAATGGTTTTGAGTGACTAAGTTTGTATATAAGTGCCCCAGGGGTTTGTGAAGAATGGTTGGATCTCCATATTAAACAAATTAAACTAAGCCATATTAAACGGGTTTGTGAGGATTGGTTTTGAGGGGTTTGTAAAGAATGGTTTTGAGTGACTAAGTTTGTATATAAGTGCCCCAGGGGTTTGTGAGAAATGATTGGAGTTTGTGAAGAATGGTTGTATCTCCATATTAAACAAATTAAACTGAGCCATATTAAACGGGTTTGTGAGGATTGGTTTTGAGGGGTTTGTAAAGAATGGTTTTGAGTGACTAAGTTTGTATATAAGTGCCCCAGGGGTTTGTGAGAAATGATTGGATCTGCAAATTTGAGTGACTAAATCTCAAATCCCTTGGCCATATTAAACAAATTAAACTTAGCCATATTAAACAGGTTTATGAAGATTGGTTTTGAGGGGTTTGTGAGGAATGGTTGAATTGCAGATTTAAGTGACTAAGTTTGTATAATCGAAGTGCCCAAAGGGTTTTTCAACAGGCTGAATCCTGAATTTATTTATGCATTCAGAAATACAATTTAAACAACAAAAAATAACGATTTTGTCCAAATTTACATCGCCGGATTCCGACCAAAAAAACCCAAAAGGTAGAACATTTAGCCAACGCCTTTCTGAATGCATAAATAAATGGATTAACTTACTAAAAAACCTTCTAAGTACTCATACTATAAAGAATCAACCACTCAAATCCCTTGGCCATATTAAACAAATTAAACTTAGCCATATTAAAGAATCAACCACTCAAATCCCTTGGCCATATTAAACAAATTAAACTTAGCCATATTAAACGAGTTTGTGAAGATTGGTTTTGAGGGGTTTGTGAGGAATGGTTTTGAGTGACTAAGTTTGAATAATCTAAGTGCCCCAGGGGTTTGTGAGGAATGGTTGGATCTACAGATTTAAGTGACTAAGTTCGTATAATCAAAGTGTCACAAGAGTTTTTCAGCACGCTGAATCCTAAATTTATTTATGCATTTAAAAATGAACAACAAAAAATAGTGATTTTAAATCCACCGGATTTAAACAAAAAAACCAAAAGCTAAAACGTTTAACAAACACCTTTTTGAATGCATAAATAAATGGATTAACTTACTAAAAAACCTTCTAAGGACTTGTACTATAAAGAATATGAACCACTCAAATCCCTTGAACATATTAAACAAATTAAACTTAGCCATATTAAACAAATTAAACTGATAATGTATCATCCAAAATGTTGAAATCTCGACCAAAATTAAATTAAATCAAAATGAAATCTCGGCCAAAATTAAATTAAATGTTCAAAATCTCGGCCAAAATTAAATTAAATGAAAATGTTCAAGTCTCGACCAAAATTAAATTAAATCAAAATGACCAAAATTAAATTAAATCAAAATGTTCAAGTCTCGACCAAAATTAAATTAAATGAATCATTAAAAATACAATTTAAATGACAAAAAAATAGTGATTTTGTCCAGATTCACGTCGTCCAATTCAAACCAAAAAAATTGAAATCTCGACCAAAATTAAGGACTTTAACCATATTAAACAAATTAAGGACTTTAATATATCATCCCCTAGCTTAAATGTTGAAATCTCATAGCTTAAATGTTAAAAATACAATTTAAATGACAAAAAAATAGTAATCTCAAGCTGAATCATTAAAAATACAATTTAAACGAAAAAAATAGTGATTAATTAAAAATACAATTTAAATGACCAAAAAATAGTAATCTCAAGCTGAGTCATTAAAAATACAATTTAAACGACAAAAAAATAGTGATTAATTAAAAATACAATTTAAACGACAAAAAATAGTAATCTCAAAAAAATAGTGATTAATTAAAAATACAATTTAAATGAAAAAAAATAGTAATCTCAAGCTGAATCATTAAAAATACAAAAAAATAATGATTAATTAAAAATACAATTTAAATGAAAAAAAATAGTAATCTCAAGCTGAATCATTAAAAATACAAAAAAATAATGATTAATTATAAATACAATTTAAACGACAAAAAAAATAGTGATTAATTAAAAATACAATTTAAATGAAAAAAAATAGTAATCTCAAAAATCTCAAAAAAAATAGTAATCTCAAGCTGAATCATTAAAAATACAATTTAAACGACAAAAAAAATAGTGATTATTTAAAACTAGTGATTAATTAAAAATACAATTTAAATGAAAAAAAATAATAATCTCAAGCTGAATCATTAAAAATACAATTTAAACGACAAAAAAAATAGTGATTATTTAAAAAAAAATAATAATCTCAAGCTGAATCATTAAAAATACAATTTAAACGACAAAAAAAATAGTGATTATTTAAAACTACAATTTAAATGACAAAAAAATTTAAATGACAAAAAAATAGTAATCTCAAGCTGAATCATTAAAAATACAATTTAAAAAATAGTAATTAATTAAAAATACAATGTAAATGAAAAAAAATAGTAATCTCAAGCTAAATCATTAAAAATACAATTTAAAAAATAGTAATTAATTAAAAATACAATGTAAATGAAAAAAAATAGTAATCTCAAGCTGAATCATTAAAAATACAATTTAAACGACAAAAAAAAATAGTGATTATTTAAAAATACAATTTAAATGACAAAAAAATAGTAATCTCAAGCTGAATCATTAAAAATACAATTTAAATGAAAAAAAATAGTAATCTCAAGCTGAATCATTAAAAATACAATTTAAAAAATAGTAATTAATTAAAAATACAATGTAAATGAAAAAAAATAGTAATCTCAAGCTGAATCATTAAAAATACAATTTAAACGACAAAAAAAATAGTGATTATTTAAAAATACAATTTAAATGACAAAAAAATAGTAATCTCAAGCTGAATCATTAAAAATACAATTTAAATGAAAAAAAATAGTAATCTCAAGCTGAATCATTAAAAATACAATTTAAACCAAAAAAAAATAGTGATTATTTAAAAATACAATTTAAATGACAAAAAAATAGTAATCTCAAGCTGAATCATTAAAAATACAATTTAAACGAAAAAAAATAGTGATTAATTAAAAATACAATTTAAATGACAAAAAAATAGTAATCTCAAGCTGAATCATTAAAAATACAATTTAAACGACAAAAAAATAGTGATTAATTATAAATACAATTTAAATGACAAAAAAATAGTAAAAAAATAGTGATTAATTAAAAATACAATTTAAATGAAAAAAAATAGTAATCTCAAGTGAATCATTAAAAATACAATTTAAACGACAAAAAAAAATAGTGATTAATAATGATTTTGTCCAAACCCAAAAAATAGTGTTTTGTCCAGATTCACATAGCCCAAAAAAAATTGAAATCTCAACCAAAATAAATTAAGGACTTTAGCCCTATTAAACAGTGATTTTATCCAGATTCACATAGCCCCAAAAAAATTGAAATCTCAACCAAAATTAAGGACTTCAGCCATATTAAACAAATTAAGGACTTTAATATATCATCCCCTAGCTTAAATGTTGAAACCTCAGCCAAAATTAAATTAAATGTTGAAACCTCGGCCAAAATTTTTGGGGTTTTTCACCAAATTAGTTATGCATTCAGAAACACAACTTAACGGATTTTATCCAGATTTACATAGCCGGATTCCAAAAAAAATGAAACCTCGGCCAAAATTAAGGACTTTGGGGTTTTATGCAAGCTGAATCTTGAATTCAAGCTGAAATAAAATTTAAACAACAAAAAATAGTGCAAGCTGAATCTTGAATTTAGCTAAAGAAGCAAGCTGAATTCAAGATTCAAGCTGAAATAAAATTTAAACAACAAAAATAGCGATTTTGTCCAGAATTCCAACCTAATTCCGGATATAAAAAAAAAAGTTAGAAAGTTTAGCCAACGCCAATTAAACAAATTAAATTAAATTGAAATCTTCGGCCAAAATTACTGATTTGACCAAGCAAAAACAAAAACTTAGAACATCCAGACTACAACAAAAAAAAGAAAACTTAAAACATCTAGATTACAACAAAAACAAAAATTTACCAAAACTTAAAAGATGTAGCCTACGGCAAAAAGAAAGAAGACCACGAAAAAAGTTGCAAATAAATGGACCCGAGAAAAGACGGAAAAAAGTTGCAAATAAATGGACCCGAGAAAAGACGGAAAAAAAAATGGAAATAAATATTTCCTTCATATGAGCTATTAAAACAAAAACAAATTAAAAAAAAAAACCGTCCAAAAAAGTTGACAAACTTCAAATCCACGGTTAAAGATGGATTTCAGATTTGTTTTCTGGGGCTTACGGGGAAAAGACAAATAAAAAAAGCAAATAAATCTTTCATTCATAGAAGCTATTAAAACAAAAAAGTTGACAAACAAAAGAAGCAAATAAATCTTTCATTCATAGCAGCTATTAAAAAAAAAAAAATTACAAAAAATTGTCCAAAAAAGTAGAGACTTCAAATCCCGGTTAAAGATGGATATGTATTCTGGGGCTTACCAGGAAGGCACATACAGCCACTCTAACCAGTTTACGCTTGCATCATCGGACACATTTATTTCCAGCTGATAAGTACTGTAAAATATTATAATCTACATGCCAAAATATTCTTTCAGGCTTGCACCAAAGACTTCAGATCAAAAAAATTGGTCTTAACTAGCAAGATACAGAAGTACGACTGATGAATGAAACTAATTTTTTTTCTAAAATAAGTCAAAAACCGGTAGCACTGTAACCCACCTACTTGTCTAGCTCTACACACGAGGTAAAACTACGGCCAACAATTAGCGGTTTATGCCACATCGGCAAGAATTGCGGAGGTAAAACTACAGCCAACAATGAGCAGTTTATGCCACATCGGCAAGAATTGCGGTCTATTATAGTATTGCACCACATGGGCAATCAAGCACCGAACTGAAGAAGTTGACGCTACTCAACACATGGAGAGAAAAAAGAACGAAAACAAACTCTGAGAAACCCTGAGCATCAATATCGCAGCAAAACATGGTGAGGAAAATGGATGAAAACAACCTCTGGTGAACCCCGCGGATCACTATCGCATATTTATTTCTTCTCTGAGAACCTGGGAGGGAGCTCTTAAGACTGTGCTACATAAGAGCATGGGAAAGCACTGAATGAATGTAAAAGACTTTCTAAGATCCTATGCAATATAGCCAGCTCCTAGCTTGTGCGACAATTTTAGTGGAAATATTAAACTAACCCAACCATGAAACGATTTTATAAGCGGCACGTCATAGGAACCCTAGATCCTCGAATTTGAACCACCA
The DNA here is from genome assembly GCA_010110895.2 of Picea sitchensis. Taxonomy (NCBI): domain Eukaryota; kingdom Viridiplantae; phylum Streptophyta; class Pinopsida; order Pinales; family Pinaceae; genus Picea; species Picea sitchensis. Next base: position 254,542 of record SNQJ01S0014537.1, on the reverse strand, counting down.
AAGACGAAAAAGCCATCGAGCAAATCTAATAAACCTATCTAGCAAATCTAATTTACATAGCCAGGCATTAGAGACATCGCAACTATAAATTCATGGGGGAAACTAAACGGCAAAAGGCAAAACAAAGATACAGGGAGATTCGAAACCTGGACTGGCAGAATTGTAACCTCATTGTAATCCCTGCAACACGAATCGGCTGTCATTAGATCACTGATCGAGCAACTCATCGCTGATGAAATTGGAAGAAATTGAGTGGTTTACGCAGGGCAGAGATATGGAACCCTAATCCCTACAACACGAATCGGCTGTCATTAGACCACTGATCGAGCAACTCATCGCTGAGGAAATTGGAAGGGATTGAGTGGTTTATGCAGGGCAGAGATATGGAACCCTGCCTTTTGTTTATGGATTTCAAAATATTTTATATTTTCGTTTCTTTGGGAGGTCGACATTTGTCAGTCTCCACGGTTTAGGTGGCACAATAGATTTAATTCATACATGCAATATATATTTGCCAAACATATAGTTAAAATGGTCATAAATATGTCTCGTGAAAAAATAATTGCTTAATGTGACTATGCGAGGATGAATGGTGTAATTTTTTTCTACAAAAAATTTCGCTTCAAGTCTTGAAAAACTATCAGCTATTAAGCAAAAAGCCAAACAAAATCCAACCTAGCTTGGATCTCCAATCCAAGATTACCAAAAGGCCCGAGTGACTCCCCACTTCGCCAAAAAAGTCTATCTTACAGACTCCCAAAAACATATTACACAGATTAGAAAAGGTCTAAGAACATATGAGGACCTTCGTGGTCCCCAACACATTGATAATACCCAATTTTTCCAGGAGGTTGTAGAAGTGCTTGCTTAGACAATGTATCTGATGTTGTATTTTCTTCTCGGAACACATGTTGAAAGGAAATAGAATGAAAAAGTTTTGTAAGATAAAGAATTATGTCCTTCCAACACTCCAAATTAATCACTTGTAGGTGGCCCTTGCCTCGCATCCAGTCGATGACAATCTTAGAGTCGCCTTGAACAAAAAGCTCTGAAATATCCAGCCGGACAACAAGTGTGAATAGTGCCCATGCTCCTAGTAACTCTGCTCTGGTGTTTGTCCCCAGACCACAATTAAAATACCATTTTAAAATTTTGTATTCATTGATCCTGATAATCCCTCCCGCTCCACTATTGAGTCCTGTTGTCATAGCTGCCCCATTAAACCATCCAGAACTATCCCTTACCACAGGACCCAAAAGCAACCTCCTCGGTTTCTTTATTTTTGTAGGTGTTTTATAATCTCCCATTACAGATATAGACAGGTAGACTACCTTATGGATAGTTGGCGATCCTTCCTCAAATATAGCTCGATTCCTTTCTAACCAGATGTTCCAACAAATGTAAGCCGGAAGGGAGGAGTAGCTTGTGTTTAGGAGTTTCCAGTTTTTAAAACAATCAAATATGGAGCTGCCAGACCACCATCCCGAAAGATTTAAAAAATAAAGTGCTCTTTCCCAAACAACGCTCGTGAATGGACACCCAACAAATAAATGGAAGGTAGATTTCGAGTCTTTCTTGCACAAGGAGCAGTAATTTGGGCCTTCAAATCCTCTTCGCTGCAAGTTATTCCACAAGAGTAATTTGGTTTCCACTAACAGCCAAGAAAAAAGTTTTATTTTTAATGGGTAGTCCCAGGTCCAGAGTGTTTTTCTCCACCCACCAATCAAATAGCCATGTTTCTTTTTTTCAATGGCCTCATAGGCATTTTTTACTATGATCATGCCTAAGAAATCGCCTCCTAACCATTTCAATTCATCTGACCTCTGTAATAATTGTATTCCATTGCTAATGAGTGCACTTCAAAAAACCTGCCATTCAACTGCAAGTGCCCCTCCTAAATCCAATTCAACACTTGAGATCCAATTGAGACCGATCGAGCCCTGGCGAGGCACTCTGCAAGCCTGAAATAAAAAATATATACCTCATTGATTAAGAATCTCTATCAAGTCTTCTAACAATATAGACGCATCTCCCATCCCAAGGATATGATCTTTTCCAATGACTATCGAGGAACCTAAACCCGGATACCAAGTGAGCCAATGCAATAAGATGTGCAAGGATTTATGAAGATATTTCCAAGTCTGGGATCCAAAGGTTCCAATAACCGGGACTGTCCTGAGCCAACGCTCAACTGAGACAAAGGGGAGATATTTTTCTTTAATAACTCGGTGCCAAAGACCCTCCACCATCAAATTCCGCCGAAGGGTGTTCGTCGCCATGGCGCGACTGAAACTGAATAAGTTCCTCAGCCCCCACCCCCCATACCTCTTTGGGCGAGCAATGTGTTGCCAACTACATAGATGGAAACCCTTTTTTTTTCTTTTCCCATTCCAAAGAAAGTTGTAGACAATCTGACGAATTTTGTGGAGGACTGAAGCAAGAATATTTTCCAAAGCCAGCCAATAAACAGGTTGGCTTTCTAAGACCGCCTTGGCTAGAACAAGTCGACCACCCAAAATCAACCATCTGTTACACCAATGATTGATTATATTTTCATATTTCATTAACAACCAGTTCCAATCCTCTGCTTTAAACCCGTTAGCGTTCAAAATATAACCAAGATATTTAAAACCGTTGGCAAGATTATTTATACTATAAGTGAAAATTGCTTTTATGGAATCCAAGACTGGTTGTTGCACTCCGAACTAATAGAAGGAAGGTTTATGTAAGTTTATCGGCAGTCCAATTGCACTGCAGAAAGTAGCCAAAAGTTTTTTGATATCCAACCATTATGTGACAGATGCTTTGGTCATAATGAGAATATCATCAGCAAATAGGAGATGAAAAATCTGAATCAGTCTAGAAACTTTGATACCCGTCATTGATCCTTCACCTTGACTTTTTTTAATAGCTAAGCTCATGCCTTCCATAACTATTGTAAAAAGCAAGGGTTATAAAGGACATCCTTGTCTGAGACCCCTGTCACTATTAAAGAATTTAGTTGGTTCGCCATTTATAAGGATTGCATAGGTAGTTGTAGTAATACAACCCATAATCCACTTGGTCATTTGCAGTCTGAAACCACTTTGAAGAAGTACTAATCTAAGGTAATCCCAACTTATGCAATCATAATCTTTCTTTAGATCAATCTTGAGGATCAAAGCTTGTAAATTTTTCTCCCTGATGCTATGAATACACTCCTGCGTCATTTCTATAGCATCAATGATTTGCCTACCTTTTAAAAAACCAATTTTTTCCTTAGAGATAGTGTGCGACAAGATAGGCCTGATGCGATTAGAAATAATCTTAGTAATAATCTTATAACAAAGATTGCAAAGAGAAATCGGTCGAAATTCACCAAAGGAGGTTGGCCCATTAACCTTGGGAATAAGTGCTATAAAATTCGAATTTATAGATCTATTCACCATGCCAGATAAACAAGATTCTTCGACAGCCTCCACTAAGTCCCCAACAAGAAAATAAAAAAAGTGCAGGAAGAAATTCATTGTCCATCCATCTGGACCAGTAATCTTGTCCTTGGTGAAACCCCTCAGAACCTCCAAGACTTATTCCTTCGTGCATGGGTTTTCCAGCAATTAAACCTCCTCCTCTGTGGTCAATCTAGGATAAAGGCGAACCGAAGCTATCTGATCCACAATCGAATTATTTGGTTCTTTGTAGAAGGTGTTGAAGTGTCTCAAGGCTTTTGTCTTTATAGCCTCCTACCTTGTATGAAATTATGCAGACTCGTCCATAACTTCCCAAAGATGTTTTTTTTTCCTCCTGAAACTTGCAAACCAATGGAAGTATTTGGTGTTTTTGTCCCCCAAAAGAATCCAAGTTGCCCTACTCTTTTGACGCCATAGTTCATCCTTGGCCTATAACATTATTTTCCTTTCTGTCTCAAGTGCTAACAATCGAGGATTAATTTATGTAAGAGAGTGATTTTCTAGACTCGATTTTGTGAGTAAGACAATCTCTTCCTCAATCTTTTCTAGTGACTGAAGATCATTTTTTTTTTAACTGCAATCCACTTCTTAACTGTGACTTTTAATCTACAGAGTTTCCCAGCGAATATTAACTGCGCCCCTTCTCCCAATGTATTATGTCAAGAGCTCTACTCTTCTCTAACAAGTTTATCAAAGTTTTCATCCTTCAACAACACCGAGTTAAATTTAAAAGGAAAAGAAACAGACTTGATGCCATAGTCCAACTGAAAAATCATCGGGACATGATTCGAAATAAATGTGAGCTCCACCCAAGATCTAAAAAAGGAAGATTAATTTAGCAAAGTTGTTGAAGCATAAACTTGGTCCAATATTTTTTGAATACCCTTCGCCCCAAGTCTACCATTGCGCCAAGTTGGCACAACCTCGGAAGGCTTAACATCCACTAAGTGATGATTAGTAAAAAGATCTCTGAAAAATGTTGTTCGTGGGTCAGTTAAGGTCTTCTCCCCCCAAATTTCATCAACACCCGTGGAGAAGTTTAAATCACCCGCAAGTATGAGGTTATTCTGGTCCAAAAATCCCTTTGCTTCCAGAAGCTCCCAAAATTGTCTGCGACCAGAGCATGGTCCATACACATTAATCAAACTTATCTTTCTTTTATCCGATAAATGAACACCTGTTAATAAAATTCCACCTGCACACATAAACGGTAAGAGATCAAGAGTGTTCGGATTCCACGCCACCAGAAGTCCTCCCGACTTCCCCACCGATCTCACTGCACTAAACATCCAGGAAGGACATAAAGTTGACATAATATTCTTGGCCTTTTATTCATCAACAAGGGTCTCCTGTAGAAAAATTACATCTGGTTTAATAGTGGAAAAAAATATGCGCATGGAGGGAAGCTTTAGGGGGCCTCCCACCCCTCTGATATTCAGAGTGAGGAGGATCATGATTTATCCATGGCCAGGGATTTCATGCCTCTAGGCGCCCCTGAATCCCGAGATGAAGTGGAAGGTTGTTCAATAGTCGAAAGGATTTTCTCTTGTTTCTTACGAGCACTCCTAGTTTTGATAGGAAATAATTATGATCCCAGACCCCTCAACCAAGCTGGTTTCTTTCCCTGGGCCTCCCTCCCAGAGTTATGTTCACCCCTTATGTCACAAGATGGATTTACATAAAGTTATGATCCCCAAAAGGTCTGTAAATATATGGGGCTAGTCATCTCCCTCAGAGACGGAATGAGGGTGTCTACCACCAAATCTAAAGTCGGTTCCGTAATGGGGATAGTAACATGAGGTACCGAAACCAAAGATGTCTCCAAAACAGGAAGAGGAGAAGACGTAAAGGACTATGTAATGTTATCCGTAATGGGAGGGTACAAAGATGTAAGTGGAACAGAGAATTCATAGGCGGTGGACATTTGGGGTATGGGGGTCCTGACTTCAACAGAAATGTGAGGCACTTTATCCACTACAATCCCCATATTCTCCGTAAAAACCAGCGAATCATTGTGTAACTTAACATAATTCACCAAAAATTCTCGTTCCCACAATGAAAGGTTAGAAAATAAGTTTGGATAGTAGTATTTAAACTTACCTAACAGTGAGTCCAAGTCACCTTCATGAATGTCTTCTGAGCACAAGTCCTCAAATCCGCCCATCGCTCCCGACTCCACCTGCTCTTCCTCAATGTAAGGAAAATCCTTTGAACCAAGATCCAGATTTTCCTCCACATCAGAAATCCCACTCCCAACTTGGAAATCTTTTCTTAGGTGACTCGTCCGTCTACAAGAAGTGCATCGAAAGGGTAGGCCAAGATAATCTAGTAGTTGAACCATAACAAGTCCTCGCTATTCTAGCTCGATAATGTCCATCAAGCCTGCATGAAGGTCCACTTCAACTAAAACCCGAGCCAAACGCTTATCTGACGAGAGGAGACAAACCTCGTCAATCTTCAGGAAGCATCCTAGAAGGTTGCCTATAGCCATCAGAGTTGCTCTGTTCCAAAGGTTTAATGGAAAACCCGGTAAAAGAACCCAAACATGCCTATGGCTGAAATATTCAATTGATGGGTCGAACCTATTTCACCACCTTTTCAGCATTAGACTACCCCCTTTGTAATCCCAAAAACTAGACAGGATAATCTCTGCATCCTCTGGAATCTTGAATAACAGACCGAACCAATCGCAAGGAAGAGTTAGGTAAGTTGACACATATCCTATGAGATGATACCATACCTCCTTCATCCATTCTGTAAAGGGAAGGCTACACTTAGATTTATAAGCAAATCTACCCACTAAAGCATAGAGTGAGAGATGGTAGGTCTCTTCTAGACCCACATCCATACTTATGACAAGGCGACGATGTGCTTTCTTGGGCTTCCAAGCTCTAGTTGTGTTCCTACGAGGAGAGGCCTTAAGATTCCTAGACCCTCGCAAAAAGTTCTCCGGTAAAGGTTCAGTCAAAGACCTACTATTCAACCTTGTGTTACAAGTAATTGGCTTCGAAAGACCAGTATCAAAGCTCACAGCATCTAGCAATTGGTGAAGCTTCACATTTGTGCCAACATCGACCTATTTCAAAAACACCTCATGTCTGTAACCAACTATCTCAGAATGTGTATCCTTTGGGCAGCCCTGTGGAGTTAACTAGGGAGAGATTTTACTGAGGTTAATAAAGAGTCTAATAACTGCCTCTCGCTAGTATTCACTTTACATAGTTCGTCCACGGTGTTGAAGAGACCCTCTCGGTCCCAATCTTCCTCATTTAAAGTGCCCATCAAAGTGTTGATCTCATGTGTCATACCTAGAAGAATGCCACCTTATCTAAAAGACCGTCAGCTATGGATTGACTGTCATTTCACTTACTGTGGGTCCCTGCCTCTAGATCTCAACCAAATCAATAGTTATTAAAGCTAAAGTAAAGGAACTCATCATACCACTCAGATAAACCTGGAGATGATGCTAGTTACCGAAAATCGTGGACCCCACAAGTAGATTGTCCAAGAAAAACTCCATCAGTCTAAAACATAGCAGTTATAAAGAGAAAACCGCCAAAATTCGTGCCTCCATCCTGAGAACCCCAAGGAAGTATAGTCAAGTGTAGCCAAAAAACTAAAGAACCAGTTGCTAAATGTGGCATTCAGCCATAGAAACTACACACCAAGTTCAAATTACTACTAAAAATAGCTTCCCACTACTATTCAGTCCTCTGCACACATTGTGCCTCAACCTAGAAAGTGTTGTGGTTGGGGTACTGTATAGTACCGCCCTCTTCTGCCCATTTCCATTTCCTCTTGCTGCTAATCGAACTCGCGGCCTCTCTTACAATGGATACATTGACAACCAAGAGAGTACCGAGGAACCGTGGTTGGTCAACCCCTTTTAATGTGTGGTCTTAAAAATTGCTATTTGATTTAGCAATGATCATGGAAGGTTGAAAATCAATTAAGTTCATTGATGTAATCAAGATAAATTGATTCAATTTCATTACATCCATCTCTTATATCAGCGGGTAGGAGTATTTGAAAATACTCTTTCCTAGTGTTTCTTGGATCATGCTAGTGAGCAAACAAATGATCCATGGGTAGGGTATATGAACCCTCTCCCCTATCTCACTCAAGTGAAATGGTTAAGAAAACACCTCACCAGGGCATTGGCGTGACATTGATACAGATATGGGATCGAAAAGAGAAACCTTTCCTTCTCCTATAGCTAGAGTTCAAAAGGTTTATTAAGAATTTGTCTAAGTATACATGTGTAGATTTGATCAATGTTTCAATATGCACATTAATATGGAGGCATAGGCATCAAGACTAGATGCACATTGTAATTATTTACAATTAGCACAAATCAAACTAGGAAGCAACATCTTGTCGTAGACATGTTAATATTTTTTTTATCAAAAATGTGTTGTGTCATAACCTGATTATATAGGGATAAAGTTCAATCACATCGATATGTGTTGCACAACTTGTTGTGCTAATTCTCTTTAAAAACATAAAACCAAACAACGTGGCATGTTAATGTAGTTGGATAACTCAACATTTTGTGTGTGGAAGACCAATAATGAGGACAAATCATCTTCCTTCTTTATCTCTTACTCCTTTGGATTTTTTGTAATATATGCAGTATAGATAATATGAATAGACTCCAAGACAAAACATTTTGTGTTCTCGTAACTATATTATACTTACCATGTGAGAAAATTGTGAATGTTTGGTTACTTAGATGTTTGGTGCAAATTCATGTTGTCCACGTTGTTGTACATTCTAATAACTTAATGGGAATTTGGAGTTCATTTGTAGCTCAATATAGATGCACCAATGTCTATGTGAATGAATATCTTAATTTTTTCCCAAGTTCATTGATTAATTCATACAAGCTAGTGAAGAAGCATGATTCATCTATGGACGTGCATCATGAACCCTACCCATTTGTTAGCTCAATAAGATCAAAGATTTGCGTGTCTAATGCAAATGCAAGGTGGATTTTTCCATCTTAGTCGATTACATCGACAAAGTAGAGATCGACATAGTTCCATTAAATGTGTGTGGAGTAATTTTATTTATCCATACATGCGGATCGAAATGCAAAATGCCTCAAGGGTTAGCTCAAGTGATTTGACTTGCCATACCAAAGTCATATTGGCCAAGTAGGTCATGAGGTAAAATCCACTTGGTTCCCTTGGGGTTAGGCATAAATGTTGTACATCGACAACATTTACCCTAGGCACCATTCATGAAATGTTAGGCGACACTTGAAGGGCTTCCCTAAGGAATTTTTCCATGCAAAAAAATGTATCGAGCTGCACTCTATCTTGAACTATAAAAGAACCAATAATGACTAATAAAAAATGGAGAAGCATGTGTGTTGATGATGTAAAAGAACCTAACACCTTAAAGCTATTTTTTGGCATTGAAGCTTAGAGACTGATTAAATCCTCGTAACAATTTTCCTTACTCTTTTGTGACCCCAAAAAGAAGAGAAATTGGCACCCTCTAATTACTACCAAGAAAATGAGAACTCATGAGACACAGTTTTAGTGTGATAGCAGAAGTCAAATTAACAGATGCAGTTGGAAGATTTATTATAATGTTATATTGAGTTTTTCAAAGAACCTCATCATATGTATTCAAGATGTGTGATTGAACATGGGATCAACTTGCAACGGAGTTGGTATGCCAAATGAGGTTTCATGTAGGGAACCCATCAAGTAAACCCATGAATTTTGTGAGAAGTCATCAATGTAAGTGATAAAATACTGATATCCTCCAATGGAGACCTCATCCATGGGTCTAGAAATATCGTAATACACTAACTCACATTGAATCAAGCATCTCTTGAGCTTTATTTTTACTCAATGGAAATTGTATTGGTTGTGGAACCTGGTTATCTTCCTAATTCAGAGGTCTTTATTTTCAGCCGTGTTTATACCCCATGAAGACTTTAATCCCCAGAAGAATGTACACTCCTCCATGCAGGGGAGTGTAGGAGGG
>SNQJ01S0014537.1:229580-245081 GCA_010110895.2 Picea sitchensis | reverse complement strand
AGCAGGGTCTGGGGACAAGCGGCCCCCAGAAGAAAAATTGCCTTGTAAATGTATATTGTAATTTCATAGTAAATCTGAACTGTTCATTATAAGGTCACAGATCTGACGATAGAAGTTATGTTAGGGTTTTTTTCCCTAGAAGGCAACCCTCTATTATGAGGGAAATGTATTGTGGCTATGGATTATTGTGAATATTGTATTATGAGTAAGGAGACTGTGAGAAAAAGAAGAGGAAGTTACAATGGGTGTGTTGTAGGTTGTATCGCTTCATTTGCTGGATAGTAATAAAGGAAGGACCTGGCAATTTCTCTGGTGGACGTAGCCCACACTGGGTGAACCATGTATATCTGTGTATATATTGTATTGTGTATCTTTTGTGTTTTATTTCCGCATTTATTTTATTGTATTGCTCTGCGATCCTGTTTTTCTAACAATTGATATCAGAGCAAAAGGTAACTCGTAGGAAAAGAGGATTTCAGGTTCGAGTGGGAGCAATGGTGGAAGATGGAAAGTTTAGGGTCGAGAAATTTAATGGCCAAAACTACCAATTTTGGAAGATGCATATGGAAGATTATTTATATCAAAATGATATGTTCCTACCATTGGGCGGAATAACAAAGAAGTCGACGACCATGAAGGACGAAGTGATCTGGATTATTTTCGGCACGGAATGAGAGCATAGATATAATAAAGCAATGTACAGAGATATCTCTGATATCCAATAATATAACAGAAATGTATCAGAGATGCAACCATAAACACAGAGATACAATAATGCACTTTTTTCTATTAATGAGCGAAAATGTACAAAGACTATAAAAGTATAGAGTGAAAGACTCGCTAGAATGGTGGCAGCTTATCTCTGAGAAGAGGTGTGACGGTTATTTGCATTAGTGAGAAGATGATTTTACAATGAGGCTCCAAAGGCCTTTTTATCATAAATAAATCCAAAACCCTAACCCCAGAAGATAAAAAGCCAACAATTTTGTGGACCCCGTTTTGGGTAGTTTGGTGTATCAACTTCCCGAGGGGGTAACTTTGGCATACGATCTCCGTTTGGAGTGCATGATAGCTCGTTGGAAATGTATCATCAAGGAGATTCATTTGGGGGGATGAATCAGAGTTGATGACTATCATTGAGAATATCTATACTAAAAAACCTTCATTTAGGCCCTCAAAAGGGTCCGGGAAGTTAAAAACTGCTAAAAATAGTAAATTGCCAAAATTGCCAGAAAACTATTTTGAGATAGTTGGAAAAGGTGGGTGGCCCCAGATATCCACCTGGATCAATCATCCCTCCTTAAGAATAAATGGTATCCATTGCGTTGAGTGCTCGGGGGAGAGGGAAAAGAGTTTGTTGAATCTGCATCTTGATGAGTTGCTTGCCTTGTTGGAGAAGTTGTGTTGCATAAATTTTCGAAGGTTGTCACGAGCTTGTGACTAGAAGGGTTGGACCTTTCTAACCAGTCTAGCTACATGATATGTCTGTGTGCAGAAGGAATCTTTGTGCTTTACTGCAGTCTTGTCGACTTGCTTCTGTTGGATAGAAGGTGTTTGGGCCAAGGATGTAGTGGTTGTCGTATCCTTCTGTTCAAGAAGGTGCTTGGGTCAAGGTATAGATACTACCTCGCGGCACTTTTTAGGTGGGACAGTAGTCGGAACCACCTCTGGTATCCTGTAGAGAAGACCCCCCTGAGTAACAATGACACTATGGGGTCGAGACTCATAGATAGCATGGCTCTTCCACATATATGGCTAGCCCAAGAGAACATCACATACATCCAGCGGGGAAACACCACATAATACCTCATCCTTGAAGGGTTGGATTCCATATGACAATCGACACTAGTAGCTGACGCAAAGATCTCGTCCCCGATGAAGCCACCCGATGTTGTATGCTTGTGGGTGTGGTGTTGTCGACAATCCCAACTATTTGACGACCTCTGCTGAGATGAGGTTCTTCTGGCTTCCACTATCAACAATAAAATGAAACGGGGTCCCCTTCACCCACATCTGTGAATGAAAAAGGTGCTCCCCCTCTTCAGGATCTGTTGGTTCTTCTGGTTGAATTGTTGCAGTCGTGATAATAGCAGTGGGGTATGCGTCAATGATCTGTCTTCTGTCAATATTTTCTGAATTAGATTCCAAATCAGGGTTCGGCTCCTTGTCTTTGATTTCGGCCACTAATGACTGTTTTGAGCGACATTCATCGATGTTGTGCCAGGGGATTTTGTGGAAATCGCACGATTTTTCGATGGCCTTCTTTGTCTTCCTGTCACCCTTCTTTCCCTGTGGCTTGGACTAGTTTTCGGGAGACAGTTTGTTAGGGTCATCTTTTTCATACTTTGGTTGTTGCGGATTTGCAGACCCAAACTCTCATTTGTTCTGGTGCTTAAATTTATGCTCGATTTTAGCAGCATATCGATAAGCATCACTTAGTGATGAGATGTCCATAAAATCCATTTCAATTTGTATGTATCTATGTAGAGCCCCACGATATTTCAGAACCAAATTTCATTTAGATTCTTTGATACCCATCTTGGTGCGTAAGATATGGAAGGTATTGGTGAACTCCGGAACTGCGTGGCCCCTCTCTTGCTGCAGTGTGGTCCATCTCATATACTGGTCCTCATAGTTTCAAACAGGGTAATATTGTTCCTTTACCGTGTCCACCAAAAAATCCCAAGTGGGATCAACCCCATATATTCTAGACTCTTCTATGGAAATTTTCTCTCAGTAAGTTTCCCACCAATGCTTGACATGGGGAAGAGCTTTAAGGAGTGTGAAGGTGATATTTTCCCTGTAGGAAAAATGGTGAACAGAGAAATAACCTTCTAGTAGATTTAACCATTTGTCTAGGGCATCCACGTCTTTCTTACCTTCAAATACGAGAATATCAAAATTAATGTTACAAGGGAAAAACTCTCTATGGCCAAGGGTAAACCACAACAGACAGGTATGACTTCATAAATCAACTCAATTCCAACATGTGCTATATAAACTAATGTGCAATACGAGGAAGAAGCCTACCTCGATCCAATCGTTTGATGTCGTTCCATCGTTGAGCACTTTGACCCAAAGCTTTACACCTGCAAAAAGTTCTCAACAAACAAGCGATGCAAGTATATAGTGGCAATATATAAAATGAGTTAGCACATCAGATAGCACAATCCATTAATAAACATTACAAACATGCCCATGGATAATAATCATATATTTGCAAGATATTGATAGGATGGGAAAGGAGTATTTCTATTAATAATTGAGCAATAGAAGTATCAACATTACATACTTCTGTGTCGGGATGGTTCGAAACCAAGAAACCAAGTTCCTTCCAACTGGGTCTCCACCATTTCAATCCTCCACCAAAGACAATCTCATAGCAAAGAGGTAATGAGGTCCTCTCAACAATAAGGAAAGAGATTGGGGGCTTAATACCGTGTTCAGACTTGAGAGACAAAGGGATGCAGACTCAATATGAAGTAATTTCTCTAGAGTAACTTTACTCTCAAAGTTGAATGCTTTCTCCTCTTTTTCCATAGCTCGAAATTGTGCTCTTATAGCCTGCAGAATGCAACTGAAGGGTCGAGTCGGAACGTTTCTAGTATATGGAAGGCCAAAGATCAGAGTTGTTTTGTCGTGACATGGAAACCCGACCTCATTTTGTATTTTCTGGCACAAATCCAGATCTACGCTAGCTATAGTGGAGCAACAAGTGTATACGCATCTTGCAAAATAGTTAGGGAGCATATATGTGGAAAAATATATAATTTTGGCTTTGGATTTATCAAAAAGGGGGTTGATAAGTCTGCATAGGGAAATGGAAAAAGGCCCTCTGTGCAAGATAGCAATGGTGAGGCAAATCTTTCTATAACAATTAACCTGTACCTTTAAAGGAGAGGTGCTTCCAAAGTGGTTGTTTGATGAAGATGCACCTGTTTCTATCGACGAGCGTTGAAGGATGTGCGAAAAATTCTTGATCATTTCATCCCTCTGTCATTTGAGAGCTTGCTCAAGCAACACATTGATAGAATCGTCTGCTCCATCTTTTTTCTTTTCTTCCGCCATGGAGGGTTTCTTGGGAATGCAAGAGAGATTGTATTCAAGAGAGACAAGCTCGAGACCCAACTTGCTATACTTGGACCTCGTCGGGGACATACAATGAAAAAAAAAAACCTATCAAGAGCAGCCTGCTCTGATACCACTGATCCAGATTATTTCCAACATGAAATGAGAGCGGAGATATAATAAAGCAATGTACAAAGATATATCATATATCCAATAATATAACATAAATGTATCAGAGATGCAACCATAAACACATAGATACAGTAATACACATTTTTCTTTTAATGAGCGAAAATGTACAAAGATTGTAAAACTACAGAGTGAAAGACTCGTTAGAATGGTGGCAACTTATCTCTAAGAAGAGATGTGATGGCTACTCGCATCCGTGAGAAGATGATTTTAAAATGAGGCTCCCAAAGGCATTTTTATCATAAATAAATTCAAAACCCTAACCCTGGAAGATGAAAAGCCAACAGTTTTGTGGACCTTGTTTTGGGTAGTTTGGTGTATCAACTTCCCGAGGGCGTAATTTTGGAATACGATCTTCGTTTGGGGCGCACGGTAGCTCATTGGAAAGGTATCGTCAAGGAGATTCATTTTGGGGGCTCAATTAGAGCCTTTGGTTATTATTGAGAAGATCGATCTTGAAAAACCTTCATTTAGGCCCTCAAAATGGCCCCAGAAGTTAAAAACTGCTAAAAATAGTAAATTGCCAGAAAATTGTTTTAAGCGAGTTGGAAAAGGTGGGTGGCCCCCGATATCCACCCAGATCACTAAGAATTGGAGATTTTGTACAAAAAGGCACTAGGAACGATACAGTTGAGCCTAGTAGCGTCAATGGATTTCAATATTTCGAAGGAAAAGACAACGAAGGAGCTGATGGACGCATTGACTAAACTGTATGACAAACCCTCGACATCCAATAAGGTATTTCTAATGAAGAGATTATTTAATACGAAGATGTAAGAAGGTGAGTCTATTGTATATCATTTAAATTAATTTAATACAGTTACTAATCAACTAAGTTCTGTAAAAGTGGACTTTGATGATGAGGTTAGGGCTCTTCTAATCTTGTGCTTATTGCTAGAAAGTTGGAATGGCTTGGTCATGGATATAAGTAACTATGTCTCTTGTTTAAACACTTTAAAAAATTTGATGATGTTGTTGGTGTTATCCTTAGTTAGGAAATGTGACAGAAAAATACAGGTGAGACATCAGGTAAAGCGTAAAATATGGAGAACAAGGGAAGACAAAAGGATAGAGGAAAGGGCTCAGGGAACCACGAAAATTCTAGGAAGGGCAGATCCAAATCTAGATTTCAAAAGATAGAGTGTTGGATTTTTTGGAAGAAAGGACGTCTGAAGAAAGACTACAAAGCTCCAAAGAAACAAAGAGATGGAAAACATGAGAAAAATCAGGAAGCAAATGTAATAGGTGATGTGTTACAAGATGATTTGATTCTTTCTGTAGATTATATTTCTAATTCTTGGGTAGTAGATTTAGGGGATTCATTTCATGCAACACCCCATAGGAAACATTTTCTAGATTATGTTCAAGGTGATTTTGGATAGGTTCATTTGGGTGATGATGCACCAAGCAAAATTGTTGGAATGGGAAAGGTAAAAATAAAGAAACCAATGGAAACCAATGGTTGTTGAAAGAGGTAAGACATGTTTCAGATCTAAGAAAAAATATAATTTCAACAGGGAAGTTGGAAAGTGACGGTTGTATATCCATATTTATAGATAAGGTGTGGAAGGTCACCAACAGATCATTGGTGATAGCAAAAGGAGAGAAGGTAGGTACATTGTATTTATGTACTGGCAATATTGACTCTTCTATCTCTTTAGCTTCTACAAGAGTGGATACAACACTGTGGCATCATTGGCTTGGACACATGAGTAAGAAGGGGATGCAAATACTTCATAAAATAAATTTGTTGCCAGATCTTAAACAAATTGATTTGGATTTTTGTGAGCATTGTGTTTATGGAAAACATAAGAGAGTCAAATTTCTGAGAGTCAAAAAAGAAAAAAAGAGTGAAAGGTTAGATCTTGTGCATACATATGTATGGGGACCAGCTCAGGTATCATCTCTTGGTGGATCTCATTATTATGTTACTTTTATTGATGATGCAACTAGAAAAACTTGGGTTTATTGCATTCGAAAAAAATCTAATTTTTTTTATACTTTTAAGAAATGGAAAGCTTTGGTTGAGAATGAGACACAAAAAAGGTTGAAGTGTCTTAGATCAGACAATGGAGGTGAATATTGCATCAATGAGTTTGATGATTACTATTCATACCGTGGGATTCCTAGAGAGAAGACAGTTCCAGGAACACCACAAGAACATGGTGTGTCAGAAAGGATGAACAAGACAATCATGGAGCGAGCAAGGAGTATGAGATTGCATGTTGTTTTTCCCTTATAGTTCTGGGCAGATGTTGTAGATATTGTTGTTTACTTAATAAACAAAGGACCTTCAAGCTCTTTGGATGGTATAATTCCAGAGGAGGCATGGGCAGGTAAAAAGGTAAACTATTCTTTTTTGAAGACATTTGGTTGTGAATCATTTGTCCATATTGATAAAGAAAATAGAACAAAGCTTGAGGCAAAATCCAAGAAGTGTACCTTTATTGGATACAATGTTATTGATTTTGGTTATTGCTTATGGTATTATGAAAACAAAAAAATCATTAGGAGTAGAGATTTCAATTTCAATGAGAAGGTCATGTACAAAGATCAGTTGCAGGGAAATAAACAGGAAAAAGAAAAAACCAGAATACGTAGTGCTTGATGAGATCACTGAAAAATAAACTCCAAAGGTACTAGAAAATCAAAATGTACAACAACATGATCAACAGGTACCTCAAACTTATGCAAGTGTTGTTAGAAGATCTATCGAGTTAAGTAGACCCCCTAAACGATACTCTCCTTCATTGTATTATTTATTGTTGACTGATTTTGGTGAACCAGAATGTTATGAAGAGGCAATGAAGGTAGACACGAAAAAGAAGTGGGAGCAAGACATGAAAGAGGAAATGGATTCCTTGATAAATAAATAGACTTGGGACTTGGTTCAGTGGCCTGCACAAAAAATAACATTGCAAAATAAATGGGTTTACAATTTGAAGGAAGAAGATGGAGGAAAAAAATGGTACAAGGCTAGACTTGTTGTAAAGGGATTTGCACAAAAGAAATGTATAGATTTTGATGAAATATTTTCTTCTATTGTTAAAATGACTTCAATTAGGACTATTTTAAGTCTTGTGGCAGTAGAAGATTTGCATCTTGAACAGTTAGATGTAAAAACAATTTTTCTCCATGGGGATTTGGAGGAAGAGATTTATATGCAGCATCCACAGGGGTATGAGGTCAAAGGGAAGGAGAATTTGGTATGCATATTGAAGAAGATCTTGTATGGCCTAAAGCAAGCTCCAAGGCAATGGTATTTGTAGTTTGATAGTTTCATGACATAACAAGGTTATAGTAGATGTCATTATGATCACTGTGTTTATTTTAAAAAGCTAGAAAGTGGAAGCTATATTATCTTGTTATTGTATGTAGATGACATGCTTGTTGCAGGGTCTAATATGCAGGATGTAAATGTGCTCAAGAAGAAATTATTTAATTCATTTGTGATGAAGAATTTGGGTGCTGCAAAGAAAATCCTTGGTATGAGAATAACAAGAGATAGGAAAAATCACAAATTGACATTGTCTCTGGGTGAGTACATAGAGAAGGTGTTGGAGAGGTTCAGAATGCAGAATGCAAAACCAGCTATACACCCTTAGCCAACCATTTCAAATTAACTAAGGAAATGTGTCCCAAGACACCAAAGGAGATATAATACATGTCCAGGGTCCCTTATTCATCAACAATTGGCAAGTTGATGTATGTGATGGTTTGCACAAGACCAAATATTGCACATGCAGTGGGAGTTATGAGTAGGTATATGAACAATCCATGTAAAGAAGATTGAGAGGTAGTAAAGTGGATTCTCAGGTATTTGAGAGGTACTGCTACTCATGCATTATGGTTTGAAGGTTCAGACACTTTTCTACAGAGATATGTTGATTCAAATATGGCAAGTGATAAAGATAACATGCAAAGCACCACAGGGTATGTTTTTACTGTAGGTGGAATAACATTAAGTTGGATTTCGAAATTGCAAAAGGTTGTTGCAATTTCAACAACAGAGGCAAAGTATGTTATTGTTACATAGGCTAGTAAAGATATGATTTGATTACCTAGGTTTATGGAGGAATTGGGAAAGAAGCAAAGGACTAACATGTTGTATCGTGACAGTGAGAGTGCCATTCATCTTGCAAAGAACTCAACCTTCCATTTGAAGACTAAACATATACAACTCATGTACCATTTCATACGACCTGTCTTGGAAGATGGACATTTGAAGTTGGAAAAGATACACACTAACCAAAATCCTGCAAACATGTTAACAAAGGGAGTAACCAGGGAGAAACTGAGTTCTTGCTCAATTTCAGTTGGCATTTAAGCATGAAGATGAAGATGAGAAATTTTCCAGGTCCTAGAAGGATCATAGTTAAGCATATACAATAGTGGTGGAGTTGTTGAGATCAGTCTCCAAGTGGGAGATTGTTTGTTGTGGATCTTGATTATCTTCCTGATTTAGAGGTCTTTGTTTTCAACCGTGTTTATACCCCATGAAGACTTTACACCCCGGAAGAATGTACACTCCTCCACATGGGGGAGTGCAGAGGGGGGTTACCCCCCCTGCAGGGTTCGGGGGCAAGTGGGGGGTTGGGGGTGAAGCCCCCGAAGGAAAAATTTCCTTGTAAATGTATATTGTAATTTCATAGTAAATCTGGACCGTTCATTATAAGGTCACAGATATAATGGTAGAAGTTATGTTAGGGGTTTTTTCCCTAGAAGGAAACCCTCTTTTATGAGGGAAATGTACTGCGGCTATGGATCATTGTGAATATTGTATTATGAGTAAGGAGACTGTGAGAGAAAGAAGAGGAAGTTACAACTGGTGTGTTGTAGGTTGTATCCCCTCATTTCCTGGATAATAATAAAGGAAGGACCTGAAAATTTATCTGGTGGATGTAGCCCACACTGGGTGAACCACGTATATATGTGTCTCTATTGTATTGTGTATCTTTTGTGTTTTATTCCTGCATTTATTTTATTTTATTGCTCCACGATCCCAATTTTCTAACAATTGGTATCAAAACAAAAGGTAACTCGCAGGAAAAGAGAGTTCCTGGTTCGAGTGGGATCAATGGCAAAAGATGTAAAGTTTAGGGTCGACAAATTTAATGACCAAAACTACCAATTATGGAAGAAGCAGACGAAATATTATTTATATCAGAAGGATCTATTCCTACTATTGGGCATAATAGAAAAGAAGTCGACTGCCATGAAGGATGAAGAATGGGAGGTTTTGGACATAAAGGAACTAGAACGATACAGATGAGCCTAGCAGTGTCAATGGCTTTCAATATTTCGAAAGAAAAGACAACGAAGTAGTTGACGGACACATTGGCTAAACCATATGAAAAACCCTCGGCGTCCAATACGGTATTTCTAATGAAGAGATTATTTAATATGAATATGTCAGAAGGTGGGTCTATTGCAGATCATTTAAATGAATTTAATACGATTACTAATCAACTAAGTTCTGTAAAAGTGGAATTTGATGATGAGATCAAGGCTCTTCTAATGTTGTGCTTATTGCCAGAAAGCCAGAACAACTTGGTCATGGTTGTAAGTAACTTTGTCTCTGGTTCAAACACTTTAAAATTTGATGATGTAGTTTGTGTTATCCTTAGTGAGGAAATGCAACGGAAAAGCATAGGTGGGACATCAGTTAGTGCGCTAAACCTGGAGAACATGGGAAGACAAAAGGATAGAGGAAAGGGCTCAGGGAACTACGGAAATTCTAGGAAGAGAAGATCCAAATCCAAATTTGGAAAGACAGAGTTTTGGAATTGTGGGAAGAAACGACATCCAAAGAAAGATTGCAGAGCTCCAAAGAAACAAAGAGATGGACAACAGGAGAAAAATTAGGAAGCAAATGTAACAGGTAATGTGTTACAATATGCTTTGATTCTTTCTATATATAATATTTTTGAGTCTTTGGTAGTAGATTCAACGACTTCATTTCATGCCACACCCCATAGGAAATATTTTCTAGATTATGTTCAAGGTTATTTTGGATAGGTTCATTTGGGTGATGATGCACCATGAAAAATTGTTGGAATGGGAAAGGTAAAAATAAATCACATCGATGGAACCAATGGTTGTTGAAAGAGGTAATACATGTTCCAGATCTAAGGAAAAATCTAGTTTCAACAAGGTAGTTGGCAAGTGAAGGTTGTATATCCATATTTACAGATAAGATGTAGAAGTTCACCAAAGGATCATTGGTGATAGAAAAATGAGAGAAGGTAGGTACATTGTATTTATGTACTGGTTATGTTGACTCTTCTATATCTTTAGCTTCTACATGACTGGATAAAACAATGTGGCATCATAGGCTTGGACACATGAGTGAGAAGGGGATGCAAATACTTCACAAAATAAATTTGTTTCCATATCTTTTGGATTTATGTGAGTACTGTGTTTATGCATAACAAAAGAGAGTCATATTTCTGAGCGTCGGAAAAGAAAAGAAGAGTGAAATGTTAGAGCTTGTGCATATAGATGTATGGGGACCGGCTCAGGTATCATCTCTTGGTGACTCTCATTATTATGTTACTTTTATTGATGATGCAACTAGAAAAACTTGGGTTTATTGCATTCGACAAAAATATGATGTTTTTGATACATTTAAGAAATGGAAAGCTTTGGTTGGGAATGAGACAAGAAAAAAGTTGAAGTGTCTCAGATCAGACAATGGAGGTGAATATTGCAACAAGGAGTTTGATGATTACTGTTGATACCATGGGATTCATAGAGAGAAGACAGTTCCAGCAACACCACAAGAAAATGGTGTGTCAAAAAGGATGAACAGGACAATCATGGAGCGTGCAAAGAGTATGAGATTGCATGTTGGTTTGCCCTTACAATTTTGGGAAGATGTTGTAGATACTGTTGTTTACTTAATAAACAAAGGACCTTCAATCTCATTGGATGGTATAATTCCATAGGAGGCATGGACACGTAAAAAGGTAAACTATTCTTTTTTGAAGACTTTCGGTTGTGAATCATTTGTCCATATTGATAAAGAAAATAGAACAAAGCTTGAGGCAAAATCCAGGAAGTGTACCTTTATTGGATACAGTGTTAATGATTTTGGTTATCGCTTATGGGACTATGAAAATAAAAAAATCATTAGGAGTAGAGATTTCATATTCAATGAGAAGGTCATGTACAAAGATCAATTGCAGGGAAAGAAACAGGAAAACGAAAAACCAGAATACATAGTGCTTGATGAGATCACTGAAAAAGAAACTCCAAAGGTACCAGAAAATCAAAATGTACAACAATGAGATCAACAGGTACCTCAAAATCTTATAAGTATTTTTATAATATATACCAGGTTAAGTAAACCCCCTAAATGATACTCTCCTTCATTGTATTATTTATTGTTGACTGATTCTGGTGAACTAGAATGCTATGAAGAGGCAATGCAGGTAGACACCAAAAAGAAGTGGGAGAAAGGCATGAAAGAGGAAATGGATTTCTTGGTAAATAACCAGACTTGGGGCTTGGTTCAGTTTCCTGCACGAAAAAGAACACAACAGAATAAATGGGTTTACAAGTTGAAGGAAGAAGATGGAGGAAAAAAGCGGTACAAGGCTAGATTTGTTGTAAAGGGGTTTACACAAAAGAAAGGTATAGATTTTGATGAAGTATTTTCTCTTGTTTTTAAATGACTTCAATTAGGACTATTTTAAGTCTTGTGGCAGTAGAATATTTGCATCTTGAACAATTAGATGTAAAAAAAACTTTTCCCCATGGGGATTTGGAGGAAGAGATTTATATGTAGCAGCCACAGGGGTATGAGGTCAAAGGGAAGGATAATTTGGTATGAAGGTTGAATAAGAGATTGTATGGCCTAAAGAAAGATCCAAGTTAGTGGTATTTGAAGTTTGATAGGTTTATGACAGAACAATGTTATAGTAGATGTCATTCTGATCCTTGTGTTTATTTTAAAAAGCTAGAAAATGGAAGTTATACTATCTTGCTATTGTATGTAGATGACATGCTTGTTGCAGGGTCTAATATGAAGGATATAAATGTTCTTAAGAAGAAATTAGTTAATTCATTTGCAATGAAGGATTTGGGTGTCACAAAGAAAATCCTTGGTATGAGAATAACAAGAGACATGAAAAATCGCAAATTGACATTGTCTCAAGGTGAGTACATAGAGAAGGTGTTGGAGAGGTTTAGAATGCAGAATGCAAAACCAGTTAGTACACCCTTGACAAGCCATTTCAAATTAACTAAGGAAATGCGTCCCAAGACACAGGAGGAGATATAATACATGTCCAGGGTCCCTTATTCATCAACAGTTGGCAGCTTGATGTATGCGATGGTTTGCACAAGACCAAATATTGCACATGCAGTGGGAGTTGTGAGTAGGTATATGAAAAATCCATGTAAAGAACATTGGGAGGCAGTAAAGTGGATTCTGAGGTATTTGAGAAGTACTATTACTCATGCATTATGTTTTGAAGATTCAAACACTATTCTACAGGGATATGTTGATTTAGATATGACGGGTGATAAAGATAGCAGGAGGAGCACCACAGGCTATGTTTTTACTGTAGGTGGAATAACAATAAGTTGGATTTCATAACTGCAAAATGTTGTTGCACTTTCAACAACAGAGGCAGAGTATGTTTCTGCTACAGAGGCTAGTAAAGAGATGTTTTGGTTATAGAGGTTTATGGAGGTATTGGGAACGAAGCAAGAGAATAGCAGGTTGTACTGTGACAGTGAGAGTGCCATTCATCTTGCAAAGAACTCAAATTTCCATTCAAAGACTAAGCATATACATATCAGGTACCATTTCATATGATCCATCTTGGAAGGAGGACATTTAAAGTTGTAAAAGATACACACTAGCCAGAATCCTACAGATATGTTAACAAAGGGAGTAATCAGGGAGAAACTAAGTTCCTGCTCAGTTTTAGTTGGTCTTCAAGCATGAAGATGAAGATGATAAATTTTCCTGGTCAAAGAAGGATCATAGTCGAACATATACAACAACAGTGTAGTTGTTGAGATCAGTCTCCAAGTGGGAGATTGTTGGTTGTGGAGCCTGATTATCTTCCTGATTTAGAGGTCTTTGTTTTTAGTCGTGTTTATACCCCATGAAGACTTTACACACTTTTATCTCCTCAAATAAATTAATCAAGTTGTTTTATTTTAGGTGATAGGATGTCATTCAAAAAATACATTTCTAAATTTTTAAAGCTCATTTTTGAGAGCTTTATGCATGTAATAAAGTTAAACAAAAAACATTTGTTTTCGTTTTCATTTCAAAAAAGTCAAATCTCAAGATTCAGTGGCTTAGGTGCTTCTTCAAAAGTGCTTCTTAGCTACTGAAATCTTTCGACAGCTTTAAACAAGAATTTCAGGGCTATTTTAGCCACCAAAATCGCAGGAGCGTGGGAGGAGTCAGCACGTCCTTTCACACGCCTAAACCGTCGAGATTGAGGTTTTATAATTGCAATTGGCCACCCAAAAGATAGGAGGAAAATCGTTTAAATACTCGGAGCTGATCTCTACATTATATATCAAATCTTTTCAAAATTGTTGTTTCATCAAACCACATGGTTACGTACTTCCCATCATTACAATCACCAACCATGATTGTTTCAAATATTAAGCCGCTCTTTTGCATCCCTTGTAATCAACGCCACGTCCTAATGCATGCCTCATACTTCTCGTCCTTGTCACAACCGAGCCAAATCCTCCCAAGTCTATGCTGTGTAATTTTCCCCCAAAACCCGATTTTCAATTGTAGGTGTACAGGAACATTGCGAAAGATGAAGAAAGGAGGATCAACTCTGAGGAAGGAGCTAGATGATATTAGTTACTTGGAATTGCACCCGGAGGTATGCCAACTTTTCAGGGATGCAGGTTGCTATAATTTTTGTAAAATATTACAGATCTCTCACCAGCAGGTGGCATAAGCTTTTGCCCTGAATTTTGATGGAAGTAAAGCAGTCATCGGTCAAAATGAATTCTAGGTGGATGAAGCCCTCATAGCTGAGGTGACCGAGCTTCCCAGGACTGGAGAAAACTGGTTCAAAACCACAGTCACAAAGAATGTTTAATTTAGGTCCTACTTGAAACCAGAACACAAGTGTTTGGTATGGAAGAAAGACATTCCTATGTCTTTCCTTGAAGAGAAATGGCAATAGTTATTAAAAGCCATTCTTGTTTATATAACTTGTGAAGGTAGATATAATAGGGTGATGATTTACCATTTTAAACTCATGAACCATTTCATTGGTAGAAACCCACTCAATCTGCCTTATTATCTCCATAGAAGCTTATCTAATATGGCTCATCAGGTCAAGGCTAAGCCCAATAAGGTTGCAGACAGGTTATCCCACCATGGTTTGATTAAACTCTTGGTTTATGAGTTGTTGCAGAGAAGAAGCAAAGAATGGAATTAATTCTTGTTCTGGAATGATTTTCAAACTGATGTACAACCATAGGGTAAGAAGAGTCCTTCTTCCAAGAAGTCTTCTACTCCCAGAAGTGGAAAGAGGAGGAGGATAGCTATCTCTCCAGTTCCAGTTAATCATCCCTCTCCTTCTTCTAAGCCTAATAAAACTAAGATGAAACTAAACTTCAGTAGTAAGACAGAGAAGGCCTAAGAACCCCCAGTGAATAAGAGAATTCTTAATCTTCCCTACACAGACTCAGAGGATGAAGAGCACTAGGTTGAAACAGAGCATGAAGAGCATCAGATTGAAACAGGGCATGAAGATGCAGTATATGTAGATGTATTCACAACAAGGTATGAAGATCTTCCATTACCTACACCCAAAGAAGAACAAGAACTACAAGTTGCAGATGCCTCATCTAGCAAAAAAGTGAAGCAGAGTAAATCAAAGGAAATCAGGAAACTTAAAAAGAAGTTAGCTCAACAAGAAGTGCTAGAAAGAGTAATTAAAACCACATATGAAACCTTGTCTAATAATTTTGTAGAAAGAACCTTAGCCTTAGAAAGATTAGCACATGAAAGCATAAAGGAAAAGAAAAAGAAGGAGAAGATTGTAAAAGATTACAACAACTTATGGAGAGTAGCTAGGGACTTGAAGAAAAAGGTCAGGGATTTTGTTAGAAAAACAGGACCGCGGAGAAATAAAATAAAACAAATGCAGAAACAAAACATAGAAGACACACAATACAAGAGAGACATAGATTTACGTGGTTCACCCAGTGTGGGCTACGTCCACCAGAGAAATTGCCAGGTCCTTC
>SNQJ01S0014537.1:208302-229570 GCA_010110895.2 Picea sitchensis | reverse complement strand
AGTTGCAGATTTGATGGTAGAAATTATGTTAGGGTTTTTTTCCCTAGAAGGAAACCCTCTTTTATGAGGGAAATGTATTGCGGCTATGGATCATTACAAATATTGTATTCTGAGTAAGGAGACTGTGAGAGAAATAAGAGGAAGTTACAACGGGCGTGTTGTAGGTTGTGTCCCTTCATTTCCTGGATAATAATAAAGGAAGGACCTGTAAATTTCTTTGGTGGGCGTAGCCCACACTAGGTGAACCACGTATATCTGTGCCTCTATTGTATTGTGTATCTTTTGTGTTTTATTTCCTCATTTATTTTATTTTATTTCTCTGCAATCCTGTTATTCTAACAATTCGTATCAGAGCAAAAGGCAAGTTGCAAGAAAAGAGGGTTCCTGGTTCGAGTGGGAGAATTTTAGGGACGAGAAATTTAACGGCCAAAACTAACAATTATGGAAGATGCAAATGGAAGATTATTTATATCAGAAGGATCTATTCCTACCATTGGGTGGAATAACAAAGAAGTCGATGGCCATGAAGGATGATGAATGGGAGGTTCTGGACAGAAAGGCACTAGGAACGATCAATATTTCGTTAGAAAAGACAACGAAGGAGCTGATGGATGCATTTGCTAAACTGTATGAAAAACCCTCGGCGTCCAATAAGGTATTTCTAATGAAGAGATTATTTAATATGAAGATGTTAGAAGGTGGGTCTGTTGCAGATAATTTAAATGAATTTAATACGGTTACTAATCAACTAAGTTCTATAAAAGTGGACTTTGATGATGAGGTTAGGGCTCTTCTAATCTTGTGCTCATTGCCATAAAGCTAGAATGACTTGGTCATGGCTCTAAGTAACTCTATCTATTGTTCAAACACTTTAAAATTTGATGTTGTTGTTGGTGTTATCCTTAGTGAGGAAATGTGACAAAAAAACACAGATGAGACATTAGGTAATGTCTTAAACATGGAGAACAGGGGAAGACAAAAGGATAGAGGAAAGGGCTCAGGGAACCACGAAAATTCTAGGAAGGGCATATCCAAATCCAGATTTGGAAAGATAGAGTGTTGGAATTGTGGGAAGAAAGGACAACTAAAGAAAGACTACAAAGCTCCAAAGAAACAAATAGATGGACAACAGGAGAAAAACCAGGAAGCAAATGTAACAGGTGATGTATTACAAGATGCTTTGATTCTTTCTGTAGATTATGTTTCTAAGTCTTGGGTAGTAGAATCAGGGGCTTCATTTCATGCCACACCCCATATAAAATATTTTCTAGATTATGTTCAAGGTTATTTTGGACAGGTTCATTTGGTTGATGATGCACCATGCAAAATTGTTGGAATGGGAAAGGTAAAAATAAAGCAAAGCAATGAAAACCAATGGTTGTTGAAAGAGGTAAGGCATGTTCCAGATCTAAGGAAAAATCTAACTTCAACAGGGCAGTTGGAAAGTGAAAGTTGTATATCCATATTTACATATAAGGTGTGGAAGGTCACCAAAGGATCATTGGTGATAGCAAAAGGAGAGAAGGTAGGTACATTGTATTTATGTACTGGTAATATTGACTCTTCTATCTCTTTTGCTTCTATAGGAGTGGATATAACACTGTTGTATCATAGGATTGGACACATGAGTGAGAAGAGGATGCAAATACTTTACAAAATAAATTTGTTGATTTATCTTAAACAAATTGATTTGGATTTATGTGAGCATTGTGTTTATGGAGAACATAAGAGAGTCAAATTTTCGAGAGTCGAAAAGTAAAAGAAGAGTGAAAGGTTAGAGTTTGTGCATACGAATGTATGGGGACCAAATCAAGTATTATTTCTTGGTGGTTCTCGTTATTATGTTACTTTTATTGATGATGCAACGAGAAAAACTTGGGTTTATTGCATTCGACAAAAATCTGATGTTTTTGATACTTTTAAGAAATGGAAAGCTTTGGTTGAGAATGAGACAAGAAAAATGTTGAAAGTGTCTCAGATCAGACAATGGAGGGGAATATTGCAACAAGGAGTTTGATGATTATTGTTCATACCATGGGATTCATAGAGAGAAGACAGCTCTATGAACACCACAAGAAAATGGTGTGTCAGAAAGGATGAACATGACAATCATGGAGCGTGCAGGGAGTATGAGATTGGATGTTGGTTTTTCCTTACAGTTCTGGGCAGATGCTGTAGATATTGTTGTTTACTTAATAAACAAAGGACCTTCAATATCTTTGGATGGTAGAATTCCAGAGGAGGCATGGACAGGTAAAAAGGTAAACTATTGTTTTTTGAAGACTTTCAGTTGTGAATCATTTGTCCATATTGATAAAGAAAATAGAAAAAAGCTCGAGGCAAAATCCAAGAAGTGTACCTTTATTGGATACAGTGTTAATGATTTTGGCTATCGCTTATGGGATCATGAAAATAAAAAAATCATTAGGAGTAGAGATGTCATATTCAATGAGAAGGTCATGTACAAATATAAATTGCAGGGAAAGAAACAGTAAAAAGAAAAACCAAAATACACAGTGCTTGATGAGATCACTGAAAAAGAAACTCCAAAGGTACTAGAAAATCAAAATGTACAACAATAGGATCAACAGGTACCTCAAACTCCTGCAAGTGTTGTTAGAAGATCTATCGGGTTAAGTAGACCCCTAAACGATACTCTCCTTCATTGTATTATTTATTGTTGACTGATTCTCGTGAACTAGAATGTCATGAAGAGGCAATGAAGGTAGACACCAAAAAGAAGTGGGAGCAAGACATGAAAGAGGAAATGGATTCCTTGGTAAATAACTAGACTTCAGACTTGGTTCAGTTGCTTGTGGGAAAAAAAGCATTGCAGAATAAATGGATTTACAAGGTGAAGGAAGAAGATGGAGGAAAAATGTGGTACACAAGGGTAGACTTGTTGTAAAGGGGCTTGCACAAAAGAAAGGAATATATTTTAATGAAATATTTTCTCGTGTTGTTAAAATGACTTCAATTAGGACTATTTTAAGTCTTGTGGCAGTAGAAGATTTGCATCTTGAACAACTAGATGTAAAAACAACTTTTTTCCATGGGGATTTGAGGAAGAGATTTATATGCAACAGTCACAGGGGTATGAGGTCAAAGGGAAAGAAAATTTGGTATGCAGGTTGAAGAAGAGCTTGTATGGTCTAAAGAAAGCTCCAAGGCAACAGTATTTGATGTTTGACAGGTTTATGACAGAACAAGGTTATTGTAGATGTCATTTTGATCACTGCGTTTATTTTAAAAATCTAGAAAATGGAAGCTATATTATCTTGCTATTGTATGTAGATGACATGCTTGTTGTAGGGTCTAATAGGAAGGATATAAATGTGCTCAAGGAGAAATTAGTTAATTCATTTGCGATGAAGGATTTGGGTGCCACAAAGAAAATCCTTGGTATGAGAATAACAAGAGACATGAAAAATCACAAATTGACATTGTTTAAGGGTGAGTACATAGAGAAGGTGTTGGAGAGGCTTAGAATGCAGAATGCAAAACTAGTTAGTACACCCTTGGCCAACCATTTCAAATTAACTAAGGAAATGTGTCCCAAGACATAGTAGGAGATATAATACATGTTCAGGGTCCCTTATTCATCAACAATTGGTAGCTTGATGTATGCGATGGTTTGCACAAGACCAGATATTGCACATGCAGTGGGAGTTGTGAGAAAGTATATGAACAATCCAGGTAAAGAACATTGGGAGGCAGTAAAGTGGATTTTGAGGTATTTGAGAGGTATTTCTACTCATGCATTATGTTTTGAAGGTTCAAACAATGTTCTACAATGATATTTTGATTCAAATATGGCAGGGGATAAAGATAGCAGGAGGAGCACCAGAGGGTATGTTTTTACTGTAGGTGGAATAACAATAAGTTGGATTTCGAAGTTGCACAAGTTTGTTTCACTTTCAACAATAGAGGTAGAGTATGTTGCTGCTACAGAAGCTAGTAAAGAGATGATTTGGTTATAGATTTTTATGGAGGAATTGAGAAAGAAGAAAGAGAATAACGAGTTGTACTGTGACAATGAGAGTGCCATTCATATTGAAATGAAGTCAGCCTTCCATTTGAAGAATAAACATATACAACTCAGGTACCATTTCATATGAATCGTCTTGGAATATGGACATTTAAAGTTGGAAAAGATACACACTAGCCAGAATACTGCAGACATGTTAAGAAAGGGAGTAACCAGGGAGAAACTAAGTTCCTACTCAGTTTCAGTTGGTCTTCAAGCATGAATACGAAGATGAGAAATTTTCCAGGTCCAAGAAGGATCATTGTCCAACATATATAACAACAGTGGAGTTGTTGAGATCAATCTCCAAGTGGGAGATTATTGGTTGTGGAGCCTGATTATATTCCTGATTCAGAGGTCTTTGTTTTCARCCGTGTTTATACCCCATGAAGACTTTACACCTGAGAATAATGTACACTCCTCCACACGGGGGAGTGCAGGGGGTGTTACCCCCCTTGTGGGGTCCGGGGGCGAAGCCCTCGAAGGAAAAATTCCCCTGTAAATGTATATTGTAATTTCATAGTAAATTTGGACTGTTTGTTATAAGGTTGCAGATTTGACGGTAGAAGTTATGTTAGGGTTTTTTTTTTTCCCTAGAAGGAAACCCTCTTTTATGAGGGAAATGTATTGCGACTTTGGATCATTGCGAATATTGTATTCTGAGTAAGGAGACTGTGAGAGAAAGAAGAGGAAGTTACAACTGGTGTGTTGTAGGTTGTATCCCTTCATTTGTTGGATAATAATAAAGGAAGGACATGACAATTTCTCTGGTGGACGTAGCCCACACTGGGTGAACCACGTATATATGTGTCTCTATTGTATTGTGTATCTTCTGTGTTTTATTTCTACATTTATTTTATTTTATTGCTCTGCAATCCTGTTTTTCTAACAAATTGAACTCTCTTCTGCTTTCCGAGCACACGTGCCTCACAAAACACAAAATCATCCTTTAGATCATTATTTTAACAAATAAGTTTTTTAGTGCATAGCTCTCGTAGGTTATTTTTCACCAATATGTCCCATCCAATAATTGCATAACATGATGTTCGATATCTTCAATATCGTCATTAATTTTTTATTTTTTTTTACACGACATTGCTACTACCCATTACTTTATTTGTTACATCCAAGTTGTACAAAGTTCCAAGCCAAAAACCCTTGGCTAAAACCATATCCCCTTAAACCAATCTACAACCTCCTTTAAAGAAGGTTGTATCAACACCTACACCAACCATTTGGCTCACTTAAAGTACCGCACATTGGTTATCTACTTCACAGATCCATCTTGTATTGGACTTTCACATGCCATCCCCAACAACTTGATGACTGAAATTATCTCCAAGAAATATTTTGGCTCCATGTGATTCTTCATAATTCACAAACCACTTCCTATGAGCAGTTATATGAAAGGAATCTCCTGAACAAATTAATTGTGCCTCCTCATGGACATCGGTTAAAAAACATGTTGAAGAGAGATACATGTTGCCCTCACAACTAGAAATCCCAGTAGTTGAATCCTCCTTATTTTCTGTGTTCTTCTTCGAAGAATAAAGCTTACATTTTCTCTTCTTGTGCCCTCTTTGATGGCACTTCCAACAAATCAAGTTTTGTCACTTCCTAACTTTGCTAGCATATCTTCCTCTAGATATATATTTCATCCCACAAGATTTCTCATCATTTCACTCCCTAAAGTAACCCCTAGGCTCCAAGGAAAATTTTGGTAGGGCGAATTTTAAATATTAAAAAAAACCCATATTAATCCCAATTCGCCCCCCTTTATTTAAAAAAAATATATTAATTATATTTAGCTCCAATTTAGATGGAGACTAATTATCAAATTTTGGTAGGGAGAATTTTAAATATTAAAAAAAAAAACATATTAATCCCAATTCGTCCCCCTTTATTTTTTTTAAAATATTAATTGTATATTTAGCTCCAATTTAGATGGAGACTAATTATTTCATTTTCTCCTTGGAAAAATGGCAGCCTATCCTCCCTTTCGCTCGATTTCTAGGAGTAGCCATTGATATTCTAGGGTTTTCGCCCAACGTTTTTGCAAACCTGTATTTCCTCCCATTTGCCACTACCCCCAACTTGGGAATGGCCATCGACCTTCTAGATTTTTCACCCAGGGTTTTAGATTTTTCACAAGGCCAAGGACCGTGATTTTCCTCAATTTAGGAATGGCCATTGTTCTTATGGATTTTTCGCCCACCAATTTGGATGTTTTACATGAATTCACCCACAGGTTTTAGAAATGTTTTCCCTAATTTGATGGTGATTCACAATATTAATAGATCCAAGTGGTTCACAATGCCTTACCTAGATTGAAATATGCTATGGCTAGCTTGAAATATTCAGCCACACCTAGCTTGAAATATTCAAAGGCCAAATCAAAATTCTATTGTCAAAATTGCAAATTATAGAAGGCGAAAGCGTCGAGTTCTTTCCATCTTCGCGATTGCTCTGTGTCAACATTTCTAGTTGCCAGCCCGTAGTGTAGATTTTAACCTTTCACAATAGTTTACTACAAACATATTTTCAATAAAAGAAAAGAAAAGTGTTACACATTATTTTGGTCACCCCAATGATCGACTGACGACATGTGATTAACTCACTGACATGTTCCCTGAAAACATTAAAAGAGACTTTCTTCATGAGAAAAGTGGTTTTCTTTTCCTCCCTCAAAAACTATGACAAGGAAGATTGTCGCACCCTGCTCTATGCTTGGGGTGCGACGATGCTTGATCGTCACACGCTACATAAAATATGGATTGTAGCATCGTCGCAGGCTACCTGTGCATAGGGTGTGACGATGCTTAAGCAAGGGAAAAGTCAAAATTCACGAATGATCTAGAAGATAATCTTCTAGAAGATAAGGTGGCCTTTGATCGGTTTAGATATTACTTGCTTCTTTGATTTAGTGGGATCATCCTAATCTCCCCATCCATCCTTCTTTCACCCTATATAAAGAAGGATCTCTCATGGAAAAGGCTAAGGTTTGAAAAAGCTTGTATATGCATGAAGAGTTTTGCTATAGATTATAGTTAAGATAACTTTTCTTTAGCTCTCTAAGTCATAGTGTGGATCTTCTTCATCAAGGCATTGCAGCAAAGGTGTGTGTGTTGGAGAAAAGCCCCATTGAAAGGGACCTTGCAACATCAAGGCAAGGGTTGTATTCTCCACTTTCCATTTTAATATAATGCAACAATACATTTCTTCCCTATAAAGGTGTCTTGGCTTTTATTGTATAACTCCTTGATATTATACATAGAATTCATTGGAATGTATGCATCATTGTTCTCTCTCTCTTTGTTGGTTTGTGTTTCTTAAACAGGTTCACTATCCCGCAACTCCAAATATGGAGTGACAAGGATGAAACTAGAGAGGATCAAGTGTCATTTAAAAGGTATGTCATTTGTCCCTCTATGAACTCGTTTATATGACAATTAAGTCTAAGGTGAAGTTTGTATTCTATCTTGTTTGGTTATAGCTTCCCATGGAAGTTAGGGAGATTAGTTTGTTTCCGCACTTAACGATTTGTCCGATAACAAAAATATACAATGGAAAATACACACATTACACAGATATTTTTCCCCTGGAAACCCAAACCAAGAAAACCAACATATTCTATATCCATTCATAGTGATACATTGTTTACAATACAATATACATATAGGATCCAACGACATCCAAAACCCTAACCCAATGACCTAGATTAGTCAACAACCTTAATTATTTAACTGGAAATAGAAAACCATCAACAAAAACCATGTGCCGAAATATCTCCCAACAATGGACATGAAAATCGAGGCGACATGAAAAATGAGGCAAAAATGTGACACGTTTCCTGAGGCAAAAACAAATTCTCGGCAAAAACAACGTAGAAGACACTACATCTAGTCGTGCAAAGAATACAATACATACCCAACATTCTCCCACTTGTTGTTTTCTTTGCATACATGGGGTTACATAGTCAACAATCCAGGGTAGCAATGCCCATGGATCCTCTACACCAAGAGAGCTTCTCAATGCTCACAGATTTTGTTAATGAATCTGCAACATTCCTCAAAGTGTCCACCTTCATTAGAAAAACTTTATTTTCTTCAATCATGTCTCTCACAAAGTGATATTGAATATCAATATGCTTTGTCTTTGAATGATAAGATGGGTTTTTCACCAAAAAAATTGCACTCTTACTGTCACAATCTATCCTTATAGCTTGTTGTATTAACCCAATACATGAACACAATATTTGTAACCATATTGCTTCCTTACTTGCATGAGTGGTTGCCATGTATTCAACTTTTGTAGTTGAAAGTGCTACCACAACCTGACTTTTTCTCATCGAACTGATTGCTCCTCTAAACAGGTTAAACACATACCCTCTTATAGATCTCATATGATCCAGATCTCCAGCCCAGTATGCATCCACAAAGCCATTTATGTCCAACACTCTGTCCAATATTGGTCTTTCTTGGTAGCACAATGCATACCTAGTAGTTCCACACAAATACATGAAAACCCTTTTTACTGATGTCCAATGCTCCTTCCTTGGTTTTGACATATACCTGCTCAAAAATCTCACTGCATGTGCAATGTCCAGTCTTGTATAGACCATTGCATACACTAAACTGCCAACTGCACTTGCATATGGAACATGAGACATGTACTCCTCCTCTTCCCATGTCTTGGGACACTGATCCGTAGATAACTTTACACCAATAGGAATATGGACCTTGATTGGTTTACATTCTTGCATATTAAACCTTTGCAATATTGTCTCAACATATTTTCTCTGATTTAACGAGAGTTTCCTCTTTTTCCAATCTCTTTTAATTTCCATGCCCAAAATGAAATTTGAAGCACTGAGATCCTTCATGTCAAATTTAGAGGACAACTGAGTTTTCACATCCTGGATAATCTCCTTGTTGTTTCCTATCAAAAACATGTCATCCACATACAAGACCAAATAAATCAAATGATCACCAATTAATTTAATATACACACAATGATCCTCTTTTCTTCTTGTGAAGCCAAGTCCCATCATATAAGTATCAAATTTTTGATACCACATCCTTGGTGATTGTTTTAAACCATACAGGGAATTTTTCAGCTTGCATACTAGCTCCTTCTTTCCCTTCACGACAAAGCCTTTTGGCTACTTCATATATATTTCTTCTTCCAGATCCCCATGTAGGAATGTTGTCTTCACATCCATCTGTTCTACTTCAAAATCAAATGCAACAAAAATAGATAACATAAATCTTATAGAAGTTAACTTCAACAAGAGAAAAAATCTCACCAAAATCAATTCCCTCAACCTAGGAGTAACCCTTTTCTACTAACTGAGCTTTGTATTTCTCCACTTTTCCTTCTACATTCAACTTCTTTTTAAATACCCATTTTCTGCCAATTGGATTTCTTCCAGTTGGTAACTCAACTAGATCCCAAGCCTCTTTCTTATCCAAGGCTGTAATTTCTTCACCCATGGCCTTTTTCCAGAGCTTTCCATCCTCTGAATCCACTGCCTCCCTGACAGTTCTAGGATCATCATCAGTAATAGACAAAGACAAATTTGAACGTAAATCATATGGAGTATACCTTTTCGGTATCCTTCTTTCTCGAACTGGTCTCCTCAATACTGGAGTATGAGGATCTTCTTCTTTTGATTCCTATTCTTTTGTAGAGTTTGATTCATCATCCTTTAAATCGAACTCTATTTTCTCTGGTTCTTCCTTACTTGGTAGGACTTCATGTTTAACAACATCCTTCATTTCTCTAAATACCACATCTTGGCTATACACAACCTTCCTAGTTTTTGGGTTCCAAAGTTTATAACCTTTGAGACTATCTTTATACACAATAAAGATACACTTTTCAGCCTTCTTATCTAGCTTACTCCTATTTTCCTTTGGAACATGAACATAGGCCTCAAAGCCAAATACCTTGAGATGTGTGAGAGAAGGTTTCTAATCAATCCATGCCTTTTGTGGAGTCTTGTCATCCAATGTTGATGAGGGTGATATGTTGACCATGTAACATGAAGTACTCACTTCCTCTGCCCATAATTCTTTCCCTAACCCGACACCATTGAGCATGCACCTTGATTTTTCCATCAACGTCCCGTTCATCCTTTCTACAACTCCATTCTGTTGAGGTATATATGGATTAGTATTCTTCCTTACTCTACCATACTTCTTGCATAATTCTTCAAATTCATTCCCACACAACTCTCCTCCATTATCTGTCCTCGGTACCTTAATTATTTTCTCTGTTTGATTCTTAACAAGAGCCTTAAACTCTTTAAACTTGTCAAAGACTTCAGATTTCTTCCTGAGGAAATATATCCAAGTATTCTTCGAGAAGTAATTTATAAATGAGACATAGTACACATATTTTCCCAAGGATGGAACTGACACAGGTCCAAACACATCACTGTGAACTAGCTATAAAATTCCTTCTACCCTCGTTGCACCAAAGGGGAATCTTACTCGATTCTGCTTTCGATATACACAATGTTCATAGAAATCAAAATCTAGAGAGCAGTTAGACATACCTTCAACCATACCTTTACCATGTAGTAGTCGAATACCCTTCTCTCTGATATTCCCCGGTCCTTGATGCCACAACATAAGATTTTCTCTACAGATTGTAGGATTTCTTTCTTCTTCAACTCCAATATCAGGAACAATGGAACTATTACACCCATCGCTAATATTGATTCCTTGCATCTTATACATAGGTCCAAACCAAACTCCCTTAAACAACACCATTGTTCCTCGAACCATACTGTAGGTTTCCTTTTCAAATATAGTTTTTACCCTTGCATCGTCCATTTTTCTTACATAAATCGAATTTTTGGCCAATCCTGGGATGTGCAGAAAACCAAGTAGTGTTCCAATCCTTCCATCTATGAGCCTCAACTTGACTTTTCCTCGACCTATGATTCTGGTTGTTGAGTCATCACCTTGGAAAAAATTACCTCCAGCATACCTTTCATATTCACAAAACCACTCCCTGTGGGGAGTCATATGAAAGGATGCACTTTAGTCAACCAACCATGCCTCATGATCTGCATGTGTGCTTGAAGAAGCCAAGTACACATCCCCTCCTTCCTTGGAGGTATTTTCTTTTGTAGAAGGAAATTCTTCAGATCCCTTCTTTTTCTCAACTTTGGATCTACACTGCTTCTTGTGGTGCCCTTCTTTTCCAAATCTCCAACATACCTTTACAAACTTTATGGGAGACTTAGATCTTCCCTTAGACTTAGATTTCCCACTTGAGGACTTGGATCTATTTCTTGCCTGGGAGCATCCTCTTGCAAATAATGCATTTGTGCTCTGTCCTTCCATGTTATTCCATCTCATCTCCTTCAACAACAAGGATGAGACCACTTCATCAAACATCAAGTAAATTGTATTACTACCTATGGCCACAACCAGACTATCACATGAGTCTGGTAAAGAACATAGTAAATTGATACACTTATCTTCATCTAAAATTTTAATCTCAACAGATACTAACTGACTTACCACGGTATTGAATGCATTCAAATTCTCTGCCACTGAGTCTCCATCTCTCATCCTCAGGTTATGCAAATTATTTCTCAGGAATAGTTTATTTACTAGGGACTTAGACTGATACAACTTCCCCAACTTATCCCATAAATATTTGGCTGTAGCTTCCTCTGACACATTCAGTAATATTGAATCTGAGAGACATAGTCAGATTGTGCTCTTCGCCTTCGATCCAACTTTTTCCAGTCATCTGTTGAAGTTCTTGTAGGTGCAGTACCTAGATCCACAATGATCCACTGATATCTATCCACCAACATATCTTCCATCTTGAGCTTCCACAACTCAATTTTTTTCCCATTAAACTTCTCGATCTCCATTTTCAAACTACTCACCATTTATTTTCACCTGAAAAATCAATACCATAGATATCCCACTACAACAAATCTTATCAAAGTCTCGATCCAAACCCTTGACCACAAAGGCATCTCCCTGAAGCCAAAAAAGATCTGATACCAAATGTAGATTTTAACCTTGTACAATATTTTACTGCAAATGTATTTTCAATAAAAGAACATAAAATATATAATGGAAAATACACACATTACAAAGATATTTTTCCCCTGGAAACCCAAACTGGGAAAACCATCACATTCTATATTCATTCATAGTGATATATTGTTTACAATACAATATACATATATTATCCAACGACATCCAAAAACCTAACCCAATGACCTTGATTAGTCAACAACCCTAATTCCTTAACCAGAAATAGAAAACCATCGACAAAAACCATGTGCCAAAAAGCCGCCCAACAATGGACATGAAAATCGAGGTGACATAAAAAATGAGGCAAAAATGCGACATGTTTCCCAAGGTAAAAAAATTTCTCAGGGGCGTTTCCTCTGAACCCCTACATGCCTGACACAACGTAGTAGACACTACAACTAGTCGTGCAAAGAATGTAACACATACCCAACACACAACACCTTGATATCGAGTAAACGACTTATGAGCCCTCTCCGCAACTTTTGTCACAACTGTGAATTTCACCATAGCAGCCATGGTATGTTAACTTGAGAAACGTGGCAATAAACTAGCCTATTGGTGATACCATTCAATTGCACTCTATTCTAGTCTAGTTTTCAATATTTTCAATTTTGTGTCATTTCCAGACCTGTTTTATGATCACAGAATTTTGGATAGTATGATGATGTCACCAAAATTGCATGCAATTCTTCTTCCTTCCCCTCACAAGTTGTCATTACATTCTTTCCAAATTCCTAGTTGCACCAACGTTTAAACATTTCAAAGCTCTTTAAATATATTAATATGCACCACTGCAACTGTTGGTTTGAGAATTTGTTGCCTATATCATTTTCCTGGCTTATATTTTACAATGGTCCTTGGTCTAGTGTGAATTTTAGTAAACAGACATGTTTTATTATATATATATTTTTTCTGGTAAGATCAAAGTTCATTAAAAACTATACAGTTCTCCAATGAATGTATTCAGTAAAAAATTCATCAATATTTGTGTTTCAACAATCCAAATTTTCCCATTCCACCATATCAAAGATACAAAGAGTCAAGATTGTTCCGTTGCAGCCCCTTGAAGAGAAGGGGATGTTTCTATTGGAGCCTTCATGCAAATGGGTAGTCCATTTTCTCTACAAATATGTATAGTTGAAGTGTATACTAGAAATTGTATGGACAACCTTTGTGCTTAGTCTAACTGTATACTGGAACCTGTATGGAAAAAATGTTTGTTTGGGAAGTCGAATTGCATGACTAGAATTTATGTGAATGGTACCCTAGGTTTGAGAAATTGATTTGTATGCATTTAAGAATTTCAATAAAAACTTGTTTGTGAGTACTTTCATTGCATAATTTATGATTTAAAGAATATTGGTTGATTTTAAGAACCATTACGATTTTATTGAGTTGTCAAGGATAATGTGAGGTATTATTGTATAATTCCTCCTTCAAACACAATGTAACATACTGGTTCTCTTTTTCATAAACCATCACCTTCAGTTGTGGCAGTAGTAAATATTAATTTCCAAAAAGGCAATGCATATTCTCCTGCATAACCAATGGCTCTCAATTGCAACAAGAATCAAATTGTTGGCCATAAATAAATGAAGCTACGAGTCCACTTTATTCATGGGAGTCAAATCGTGACACTGCTATTTAGTTCTTTGAAATCATACTTATTTCTAGCATATTGAAACTTTTTCATTCTAAACTCCATTTGGTTTATATACAATGTTGGTTTTAAGGCAAACACATAAATCTGGGTATGTTGATTTTTGTTGTGTTGTATTGGGAGGTTTCCTCTCGAAGTGGCAAAGTAATAAAATTATGTTACTTCTAGTGATCTTCCTGTAGCATAATGTTGCATTCATTAGCCTATGTATAATTTGGATGTTGTCTTCTAACATCTAGTTTTATTGTTATATAATTGAAGGAGATGTGTAATTCCTTTCGTACTCAACAAGGATTTTTCTTACTCTGTTTCTAGATTTGTTTTATTTTTTTGATTCCACTACTTTGTACATGACATCATTGTGCCAGCTTGATGATCATATAGTTTGCATATAATGTAGAATTATATTCTGTGAGACACCTCGAAACTACAAATGAAATGGCTCAACTAAATTGAGTGCAAGCATTTGCTATCCTATATTTTCATCAATTCAACTTTATCAGACATTTATATGAGCCAAGACAAGTGACAATTTTTATACTGGTAGTTGGATGTTTGGAGAGAAATAGAATGTGTTGATTTTGATTTTGGTTTGGTGGGAGAAGAGAAAATACCCATTTCAAAAATGGGGAAAACTTCTAGATAAATGTGTAGATACTAAATGAAAGAGCATATTTGAATTCTTATCGTGACAAACTTAATTACCATCTTCATATCAAAGTTGTATATTGTCTACCACGCAGAAAACCCAATAAAAGATTATTATAGCCTTTAGTAATGGTTGTAATGCTTGTTGGAGGATTGAAGAGAGAACTCATAATACTATTTTTCTACTTGCTTTTGAGTTTGATGGATGGTTGAATGAATAATGTTTTCTTTACGATGTGTCTACAAGCTCTTTCCAATGTATGCTCATGGAATGTTGTGATCACTAACATGGGCATGCTCAAACTAGGTAATATCATTCTTTGTTTTGGTGTCTATCAATAAAAGTTCTTGTTCATTAAATGTTACTCTATTGTTGATTTTATGCATGGAAAAGAATATCTTGAAAGACACTCTAAATTATTGTTAGTTAGAAATGATCCATTCTAGTAGTTTTTTTCTTCATTTCCAGAATCATAAAACAACAAAATTTGATAGAGGTTTCAGCCTATACTCTGTGGTAAGGAATCTGAAATGATCCTTGATATTTCTCTCATTGGACTCTGTATGCCCAATAGATGTAATAGGCACTCATTTGCCCTTAAAACCACTTCAAAATATACTTTTAAACTCCCTTAGCAAACAACATACAGATATAGAAATTACCTTGGATATGTCACTTTGATTTCAATCATCTTGTTCATTGCAAAGTCTTAAGGAGGCCAAATTGAAATCTGTTTGAGAGGGATGTGAGTTTCTCACATTTGGCAACCTCATACCCACTAGTTTTCACTTTATCTAATGCTAGAAGTGATCATTAAGAACAGATAATACAACTCTTATCTTTTTCCTGATTGTGATAAACATAATAAATCTTCCTAGACGGAAAATTTTGGATAAAAGTAAA
Organism: Picea sitchensis; assembly: GCA_010110895.2. Taxonomy (NCBI): domain Eukaryota; kingdom Viridiplantae; phylum Streptophyta; class Pinopsida; order Pinales; family Pinaceae; genus Picea; species Picea sitchensis. The sequence goes on along the minus strand of SNQJ01S0014537.1, from coordinate 214,262 downwards.
TTTTTTCCATATCCAAAATTATGTTACATTATGTTAGTATTAGGTTCATGTACACCTTTAAGTTGTTGTTGGTTTGAAAGGTATCCTCTAGGTAGGGTTTGTTAATTCATGTTGTATAAAATTTGCTTGATGTAGACTTTGTGTTGGTCATTTCGAAAGATGCACGATGATGAACTAAGTCTTCTTTTAAGAAGTTACAAACCTGTATGTGGTAACATGCTTGATAGAGAAATATGTACATTCATTTTCTTTTATTTGTATTTCTTTATTTTCTTTTCTTCAAGAAAATAAATAAACAATGTTTTAGAAGTTGTTTGAGGTCTGCAAACAATTTAAATCTTGAGCTGATTTCAAAATATGCTTCCATTTGGTTACAATTGCAAGTTGCAGTGGTATGGAGATCAACTCTTGATATGTTTAGTATTGAAAGTCATATTTGCATATTGTTCCATTATTTTTTTTTATCATTATTACCCTCAATTAAAGTATCAAAATTTAAACTTCATGAAGTGGTATTGTATTGTCAAGATTTAATATAATTTAGATGTGTTAATTTATAGGAATATTACAATATATTGCATCCATTCTCAACATCACTGTAACGTGAAAATTATTTAGAAGAATATTGACAATTTTCCAAAGGGTAGTTTTAACAATCTTTAGATTGCATGTTTTTTTTTTTGTTTGTTTGCTTTAGGGTGTTTGTTTACAATGCTCTCCCTCCACTCACCACCATATTCCTCCTTCACGGAACTAGGGAAATCAAAGCTGCATACTTTCATTTATATTTCATATTGACCTTATTATTGGTAGTATTCTATCTGTTTACCTCTATAACTATGTTGTTCTAGACTCCTAGGTGGTCATGCTTTTCCACTAACATCTCAACAGTTCTGCATCCTCTTATTCTGCAAGTTATATTTATGTGACATACCAAAAATATGGGCCCAATATTGACAAATGCACATATTTAGTCCTATGTAGCATAGAGTTTAAGACTTTAGTGATGGGGGACAAATTTCATTTTCCCACAAGGACTGCATATATAATTTATCATGTTATTAATACCAAACCAAGTGAATATTTTTTGGGAGGACTAGAGTCACATAGTCACCATTTTGGACATGAGACCTCTAGACATCCCTAATATTATAATATTATATGCTTTAACCTTGCACATCCTGAAATTTATAGACAATTTCAATAGCTCTAAAAGAGCTAGACTTCTGAGAATTATTATGAAACTTCAAATCTAAATATCATGATGATCCCCCACCCAATGGTGGACTCATGCTAACAACTTTTTGAGTGATAATCTTGGATTTGTATGTTTTTTTGGAAGCAATCTAGCTAGCCATGTCACATGTGATGTAGAGTAGCTCTTCTCCTTTTACTGTTCTTTGTCTTAATAGCCTTACATGGTGTCTACAAACATTGCAATAAACTTACATGAACATTGTACATAGATGAAATTTGAACAAGGGAATCATTTTATCCTTGCCACAAAAACACATGTTTTTGGACATGGTTTCAGGCATAATTCTTCTTCTAACTTACATTAACAAAGTATGTAGATGGAATTTGAACAGGGGCATTATTTCATCCTTGCCACACAAACACTGGTTTTTGAACATGGTTTCAGGATGAATACCACTTCTTTACAACCTCACTTTCATGGAAAAGCCCTCTTTTGGGTGATACTTTTAGATGGTTTGCGACAACTGCAAATCATTGTGGAATTCCATATGGTTGATCGCTATTTGATTTTTGTGGATGTATCAATGTAAAGTTAATTTTTAGAAAGACCCCAATTCTTTTAGCTTTGGTGATGTACATGGTTGATGTGCATGGTTGGCACATGGTATAGTACATGTGTTCGTTGAATCCACACATTGGCTGCCCAGAGGATGGCTTACTGAAGTAAAGTGAGAGAGAGGTTCCACTGCAGGCAACGCAGATAAGGCATTGATGCCCACATGCTTTTTTCTTTGCTTAGAATTGGATTGAAGCCTATGTTTATGTTTCCTTCGGTTGTAGAAGGCCAAGCATTTTGTTTTTTACTTCTTTCATATTCTTTTTATTGGTTGTTTTGTTTAGTTGTTTGAAGTTTTAGACACAGTGTGCAGTAGATGCATTTTTAACTATATTTAAACAAATATAAGGGGTAGAGTTTACCAGCGAGAGCAGATTCACTCCCGATTGCAGTATTGGTGAGTTATATAATGGAAAAACTAACCCATAATTACCAATATAATTTGAATAGAACAATAAAAAATATAACCTATAGTGATATGGTCCTCCAACCTATGTTATCGAGGATGAAAATGAATGTGATGTTGGTCTTATGACAGTTTCTGGTCCCAATGAATCATAAATTAATAGATCCACCCCTGTGGATATACACCTTGGAGACAGGGTTTATAAGAATATACGAAAGGTTTTTTTTTCCACCAAATTTGCTATGTGTGTTGCCTACCATGGAGTAAAGGTTACCAACAAGCTGGTGAGGTACAAAATGTTCTAAATGATTGTGTTTCTCCTTGTATATGCAGTTCTATCCTTTAGGAGGACATTAGCAAGGTAACTACGGCCTATCATGTAAAGTCAATCCTCATGCCTATGGTTCAACTCCATTGCAAGAAGGACGCAGGTGGATAGATCGAACCATTATAAATCATCATTGCACATGAGAATGAAGATGTTATGGATCTCCAATTTGAAGTTCTAATTCCCTATTCATATGATGGTCCTATACATGCAAAATTGGGCTATGAGAAGTCTTGAATGGTAAATATGAATCTCCAACATGGTAATGAAAAATATTTTAGACATGGCATAATCTTATCCTTGAATACAATAGCAGAGTTGCTTGTGGGTATAACTTTTTCACATTCCATAATTATGAGTGGTCACAAGATGGATGCACAATAAAAAACCATAGGTGTATTTCTTTCCTTGAGGATATAACCTTACTGATTCTTGTAATTTTTGATAGCTACAATGTGGATGCATAAGTAGAAATGATAGGTGATGAAATGGTAGTTAGGGTTAAACAAGGAGGGGAAGGAAACATTATACTCATATGTCCCAATCTTAAAAAATTCAAGGTTATTAACAAGGAGACACTCCATCAATTTTATACCTTTAAATGCCTTGTTAAGAAATTATCTTGGACACTTGAATCTCATTTGACATCAATTCAATTCATTTAAAAGGATTCTTTATCTTTTGTTCATGATGTATTCTAGTAGGTATACCCTATATTCCCATAATTGTTTTAAAGTTTGGAAAACAAGACTTGGAGGGTCAACAAACAAAGAATATGCATCAATCAGACAAGGACATAGATACTTAGGAGAATATTTCTAAGAAAAATATACTAAGTAGTTGCAAATCCTCTCATGGACTACCATTCACGCATGGAGATGTCTTAGAGTTATTTCGGAAGGATTGTTTTCTTGGAAAGTTTGATTATGCCACCATGGACTTAGAAAATGTTCACCATTTTCTAATGTTTTAACACAACACCAAGATCTGGCTTCTAAGAACTTTAGTGTCAGAGTAATATTAGATGAAGTATTGTATGGCATGCTTAGGAGAGATCAGATTGATGAAACATTGGAAAATGTAGGGTTAGCCTTTAATGATGAATGGTATGAATGTGTACTTTGTGCTATAGGAAAAATCACAAGGATTCTGACAAGATTTGAAGTTGAAAATGTGACATTTTCTTACAATTCCTGTGACTAAGGAAATATTACAAATTACATCATTCGTGTGCTAAATTTTCAACCTTTTACTTTGGGATGAAGTACATAACTAATATAGTGCACTTAATATTTACTCTATATTATATTATTCTTTTAGGAGGGACACATGTCAATTGTTAAGTACCTATACCATATATGCAAGTATACTTTATAATTAACCAAGAATAAACCATAAACCATTCACCATAACAATGAACACAATAAATATCCAAAACCCTTGAGGTAGGGTAACACCATATATTAATCCTTATGGAAGGATAAAAATCCTCAAGCAATCCTTGCTTGTACAATCACAATATTCTTCACTATGCTTCATTACATTGCTTACACTTCTTTATATATCTCTCTCTATCTCCTAGGAACCTTCTAGAGATCTTTATCACATTTATTACATTCAACTACCATAGTGGACCTTTATTAATATAGTGGACCTACTCCACCTTACATTTAATGACCACATTCTCATATATTAAATAACTTCCACTAACAACACATAACTACATTCCCATTGGGTACCTCCCTAGGTATATTACATTACATCCCCCTTCACATGTTCCGTCCTCGAAACATGAGAAAAAAACATACAATATGACTAGCTAAGCAATGTATCCAATTGGTACCAAGTGCGACCATCTATCCATCCCAATGGAAGTCGAACATGATGTCTATCTGCTGCCTTGCCACCCTGATCTTGCTTTGCATCATGTCAGGGTTTCCATGGGATTGTCTCTGTAGCTTGACCTCTTCCCATAGTGTTGTTGGTCCTCCATGCACCTCTTGATCGGTTTCCTGTCTGGTACCCTGCTGGTGCATAAATGTGTTGATGCACATGCCCTTGCCTTGATGATTGTTGTGTCTCTATATGATGTGGATGGTGATATACAACAACTGTAGGAATTTGTTCTTTTTTCTTCAAATCTGCAATACTTTGTGCCTTTGATTCAATGACCTCCTTAGCTTCTTTATTATGTCCTTCTTGTAGCTTTTGTTCTTCTCCTTCTATAGACTCTATCTCTGATTCAACTTCAGACTTGGCAATAACTTATTTGCTAGCTTCCATGGGCCCATATTTCTTACCGAGAGACACATCCTGCAATGTGATTTTCTTTTTTTTGTACCACAACTTCAAAAATTTCTTTTTCACATTAATATTAATGGTACCCACTGATTCTATCCAATGATATCCCAAAACAATATCCACTTCATCCATATCCATAGCATACAAATCTGAATGCAACACATATTTATCCATGGTAATCTTCAAATCTTTAAAATTTGAACATTTTTACCCTCAACCTGTGTGCTTTGAATATTCTTTACTGGAACTTGCAATCTATAAACCAGCTTAACATTGATAAAATTATGCATGCAACTAGGGTTAATAGAAACAATGATATTTTCTTTATCAATACAACCATGAACCTGTAATATAGATTTGTTACATAAACTCTTGGTTCTCTCTGTATCCTTATTTTTTCCATGAGACCACTTGTTTAACAATATTTTTTCAAATTATCCATTGGAGAGTGTCATCATCTCCTTATAATTAAGCAATTTCCACCAAATGGAAGCATCACCTTGCAATTTGAGATCTACCCAATGGGGACAACTCTCTTCCCATGATGAATTTCTTTCTTTAATGAATGCTTCAATACTAGGGCTATCACATTTCCCTGTAAAATACATCTTGCTATGAAAAACCCCAAAAATAGAACAATAAGTTACAACAAAAAATCATGGCTTTTTCCGGAAAAACCCTGAAAAACTGTTGAATTTAAAATGCTCATAACTTTACTTCTCGAACTTCGTTTCAACTGTTTTTTTTTTTTTGAAATTGGGTATTTTTCCGAGAGGAATTAAAATACCCAATTTTTTTTTCCAAATTCAGCTCGTAAAGCTTCATATCTTAACCTGAAGTGTGCCACCCTTTTTTTCTTCCCTGGAAAAAATTATGGAAAAAGAGAAAAAAATTCTTCCCTTATTTGGCCAAGAAAAGTGCTCTGATATCAATTGTTAAGTACCTATACCAGATCTACAAATATACTTTAGAAATAACCAAGAGTAAACCATAAACCATTCACCATAACAATGAACACAAGAAATATCCAAAACCCTTGAGGTAGGGTAACACCATATATTAATCCTTATGGAAGGATAAAACTCCTCAAGCAATCCTTGCTTGTACAATCA